>PRKT01000012.1:301244-334302 GCA_003671525.1 Saccostrea glomerata | reverse complement strand
GGCAGGTTTCGTTTTGATTTCGTTTCGTTTCGTCTTGATTTCGTTTCGTTTTGGTAGGTTTCGTTTCGTTTCGGTAGATTTCGTTTCGTTTCGGCAGATTTCGTTTCGTTTCAGTTCGTTTCGTTTCGTTTCGTTTCTATTTCGTTTCGCACTTTACAGGTACCCCTGACAGAATTCTCGATTTCTTCCATCAATGATGATAATCATTGAAATTTTTTTTAAGTCAAACAAAGTCATTTTATTTTTTTTTTCAGCATCCTTGAATGGGAAAGCTCACATTTTTCAAAATCTCACCTATATAAATTCTACCCCAGGAATATTTTCTACAAAAAGACCAATACAGCAAAGTGTGAACTTAACTGACAAGTTTTCTGCAGCAAATACATACTGGTTTGAATGGTTCATAGATGGCAGGCGAGTGGAAACCAAAGAAAATGTCAACTTCTTTGAATTTACCCACAACAGTACTGGAATGTGTAACATCCATGTACAAGTCACCATGGATTTAGCTGATGCACAGAAAAAACTGAAGGGAACCTGGTCAAAATCTATTAATTTTGAGGGTTTGTAGTTCTCATTAATTATTAAGTCTACTAGTTTCTCTAAAGTCAGATTTATGCCCCTGTAATCAAAGATCTGATGGTAAATAGTTTTTGTCCTGTCTGTCTGTTTGTCTGCAAAAACTTTAACCTTGCCCAACCTTTTATTGGTTGGAGCTATGATTTTCATATTCTTTATGTGTATACCCTGTAACAAGGCTTTTCTTTGGGAACCAACATATTTGACTTTTGGACCTTGGAGGTTGACCCACTCTTACAAGAATTTACAAAACTTTAACATTGAACATAAATTTTGAACAATTGGTGCTAGCTGGGCTCTCATATTTTAAATGTATATTCATTGTCACTGGACAAGATGTTAAAATTTCATGGATATAATTTTTTTTTTACCTCTTGACCCTGACTTTTGAGTTTGGCTCACTTTCTAAAAACCTTAACCATGGACGTAGCTTTTAAACATAACTTTTATCCATTCATCCACACACTCATTATTGCCTCATTATTGTGTGATCATACTCTCTCCATCCAATCATTGTAGCCCTATGATCATTTGATCACACTCTTTGTCATTCACTCATCGTAGCCTTTACACTCAGTTGGAGTATGGACCATCTGAGGGATTGTGCCTGTATAGTTCTTAGTAGTGTGTTTCCAAATGTTTATGTATCCTCTGCAATTGTTATGTATGTATGATTTCTTAACCTTAAATAAGTGCATACAGTTGTAAAGCAAAGTCATTATGACCTCAATTTCCTTTGACGACTTAATCCTGGTCATCACGTCACACTTTAATAGTACAGGAACTCATGACTTGAGAAGTAACACTACATATAATAAAATTTGAATTATTTTAATTTTGATTGCTCCTCACAATATGAATTATTGAGATTTTGATCTGTACAAAATAAACATGTAAAAATAAAGATCTTTAGATGTAACAAAGCAGAGTTTTATGATAAATATCATTTTAAAAAGTCATATCTTCATTGTCAAATTGAAAAAAAAATGTTTCTTTTAAAAGGCAGTACATCACTAAATGCTTTTCTGACTGATTTTTAAAAATAACTGCTTTCAGCTTATTTAAATCCATTAGGTAATACATTTAGTATACATGTATATATATCCATTAGATAATGCAATTCATCTTAGAAGTGCAGGAGAAGTTGCATTTTTTTCTGTTTGAGGGGTCAGGTACCCAATTTGAAATTGGAATCCTTGTTTGGAGGGAGGGGTTTTATCAGGTGTTAGGCCATTAAGCTAGTGGTAGTGTAAGGCAGTCCCATCTGGGCTATCTTATGAATTATTCAGATATGTCAAAACAATGAACATATAGTATCTAACCAGTGTATATCAAGCTTGGCCTTTATTTATTTAGATAACCCAGTATTCTGTTGACCTTCAGTGCGTTACAGTGAATGTTATAATAATGATAATCGCCTTTATATATGATTATCTATGTGTACATTGACCCATTGCAGTGCAAAATTTGCATAAACTCATGTACCTGGTAGTTAAAATTTTCCTTATACGTATATCAAGATCAATCTGTTTCACCACTGTAGACATACTTTTTTTCAAGAGGTTTATAATTTAACAGAATCTCTATTTTATTTTTGTTTAATCCACGGGTTGAAATCTCAAATCACAGATTTTCTGGACTCTCACTTCATGCCTTGCATATCAAGTACATCAATGGAACAATTTTCTGCGGAAAATTTGTGACTGCCTACATAATGTGTAAAATAATTTACCATGTTGGGAAAAAGTACTTCTAAAGTAATGCATCCAAGAATTTAGCTGCAGAACTGTAGCTCTCCGAAAAAAATAAATTGACAGACCGGAGAGTTACAGTGCCACCCATTGAAAAAACTGTACATTTATTGCACACAAAAATCTGCGCTTGGTTTTGGATTAATTCTCTCAAATTCTTACCTCAATTGCAAAAATGCTTAATTTAAAAAAATTCTTTACTTTTCTATCAAGTACTCTCGTAGTTGACATCTGCATGAAGTGCGTTAGACCAAATTATCTTGCAAACAAAAAATGGCAGTATAAACAGACGAAATTTTCGATCATCTCAGTTTCAGGGCCAGGATGACTATTAACAAGGAATTTTTTGTTGTAGAAACAGTGAAAGAATATGTTAGGATCTAACGGTTAGTGATATTTTGAGATGACAATTTGAAAACACGGAGAAATAAATCGAGAAACAGCGCACTTTTTTGTGCGCAATAAATATACAGTTTTTTCAATGGGTGGCACTGTAGCTCTCTGGTCTGTCAATGTAATTTTTTTTCGGAGAGCTACATGTACAGTTCTGCAGCTACCAAGAATTCTGAGTGAATTGAAAATCAAATAATTAAAAATGATATCTTTAATTCTAAACTATTGACTGCTGATAAAAAAAAAAATTTGTTTGGGATGAACAGATCATGATGCAATTAAAATTTTTCTGCAATTTCTTCAGTTGAATCAGAAACTGATAATTTTCTGTTGTGTATAAATTCCAAATAACCACCTCTAAAAATGAGAAGTAAAAAAAGTATTTAATCTACTATATCAGTTGAACAATAGGCAATGAAAGACACATTTTATATACCAGTAATCAGTATAACTTGCTTTTACGAATTCTTGCCACATTAAACTTGAAAGTACACTTTTACCGAGGTTCTAAATTACAAGCCAACTTATAAAATAATGTGTATTTTCTGTACAGGTTTTGTACCAATAGGTTATATTGAGTACAAAGAGGTTACTAACAGGCTAAATACCTGTAGATGATAATTTTATCTTTCATTTATATATAAATGTTGACATTGATTATTGAAATCGACCTAGCTTTGAGACAGTAGTATATGTTACAGTGAATGTTTATCTTTTACAGATGAGGTTCAGAATGTGAACATCCTATCTAGTTCAGAGACCATCACCGGTGAACCTGTTAAACTCAATATCACCTTTGATGGCAGGTTAGGATTCCTTTTTTTTTCTTGGTTAACTCACCTGAGCTGATAAATCAATTGAGTTTTTCTGATGACATTTTTTGAGTGTCCATTTGTCTCTCTATTCCATATGTACCGGTAACCTTTTAACACTTTAACTCCTTCTCAAGAACCAATGGGTAATTTCAACTACACTGCATAAAATGTCCATGGATGATGGGAATTAATTCAAGTTTGTTTACACGAAGGGCCACACCCTCTGTAACGCTCTGTTAATGTTAAGAATTGGGGAAAATACATTTATAATGGTATTTTTTAAAAGCTTGATTAGAAAGAATCACTGGACCAGAAAAAACTTACCATATATGTTTAAAGCTGTAGATTCAAGTTTGTTCAACCCCCCCCCTCCCCCCTTTCTAGGAGTAGGGTGGGGCTAGGCACAGATATCAAAGTGTTACAATGAAAAATTTTTGATAGGAAATTTTTTCAGCATTGCTACATCTATGTTGTTTGGATTCTATCATCTTTTAACTTACCTCAATGAAGTTGGGGGAGCTTATGTGATGCCCTTGGCATCTCAGGTTAATGTTTTTGGTCCAGTTTACTTATTTGTTTCTTATCCCTTCATTAATCATAGGTGCATGGAAGATACTTGTAGCACGTTTCATGATAATGGTCAAGGTTTCAGGTGCTGCATTTTCAGCCATTAATGACCAGATTAATGTATTATAGTGTGTTAAAGTTTTTGGAGCAGGTTCATTTCTAAGGTAAAAATAAGACCTATATGTTGACCAAACTTGCATAGGGTAATACATCTAAGGATGCATACTACCAGGCTTGCTTCAGATTCTGGATCTGATCTACATTTTTCAGATGAGTGACTAGGTTTAAGGTTTTGTAGCAGGTTCATGCTAAAATAATTATTTGCCATACCTTAATCAAACTTGCATGGATGATACATCTAATGATGCAACTACTTCACTTGCTTCAGATGCTGCATTTTATTTACATTTCCCAGATGAGCGACCAGGTTAAAGTTTTTTCCTCAGGTCCATTACCAAGAAATTACTGTAGAAGTACTTTTTTCCGCATGGTATCAATTTACGCTATGTCCGCGGAAATTTGTCCCATTGTACTTTAAATACTTGTAATATAGTGAGAGTCTAAAAAATCCGTGTAATTTTCTACCTGGGAATTAAAGGTAAATAGAGATAAATAGAGAGTAAATAGAGATTCCGGGGAATTATGACCCCTTGGAAAATAATACATCTACAGAATTAGACTGTCTGAAACAAACTTGCATGGATGATGCATCAAGGAATGAACAATCTTAAACTTGGTTCATATGCTGGATTTGAATGAATTTTCTTGATGAGTGATGGAGATCTGAGTTCCAAATTCTAAATAATGCATATTTTTGGAACATCTCAGAGTTGTGTGGACTCAGCAGCTTGTATTAAGTCGTGGCTATCTTATGATTAAGTTTAATTAGTACATGTACAGTATGGAGTAAAAATTTCTATGACATTATAGAGAGGATTTTTTTTAAAAGAAGAGCAGGACTAGAGTGACTCAGATGAGCATTGTGGTCCACGGGCCTCTTTTCTGTAAAGTGAAATTAGCAGTTAAGAATTTCATTTATTTTATTATAAAAATTTATGAATTGTATTTTTTTCTAAACATGATTTGATGACAATGATATCCTTTTTTTCCTTAGCGAAGTTATTGTATGTTGGAGGATAATGGATCTCAAAAACAGTACAGTACACAACAGGTCATGTGATGAGCCCGCATCCAGGGGCTGGTTCCTCACCCCCGGGATTGTCCTGTCCCCGGGGCAATACATGGCAGAGGTTACTGTTACTAATGATATCAGCTCTATCAGTGGACAGAGTCAGGTCATGTCAGTGTATAATGGTGGTAAGTGATATAGAGTTCAACCTTTTAGCTCTACTGGGAAATACCAGAAGAGCTACTGCTATATTGAGGTGTCTGTAATCAATCTGTAATCAGTTTGATAAAATGTTATTGTTCCTGCTGTGGTTTACAATCTTAAAAATGTAATTTTGCATTTTAAAAGTTGACAATTTTTATCAGTTCATGAACAAATTGAATAAAAATCTAAATGAGTATTATTTTAAGAATTTTTGACTTTCCATACTGGAACATAATTGCATAATGTGTTTTCATAAACTTGTATTTTATCATGGAACTTAAATATATTTTTTTAGGAACGGGCTCCTCTTCTCCATTAGCCGTGCCAATTGTCTTCAGCATGCTGGGACTGATTGTCATCATCGCCGCTGTGGCGTACTTTGTACGACTGAAGAAGAAGAGGGACGTAGAAGTGGCAGACTTCGACTTCCATCCAGAGATTCAGTCCACAGGTTCCAGAATATTTAACAAGATAAAGGGGAGTGTCACAGACTTTTTTCAGAGAAATGATTATCTTAATAGACACAGACTTGCCAGATATCACAAGACATCTGCAAAATCATATGGTTCTTTGGAAGACTCAAATGAACACTTATGAAAGTGTTTATATAATTTTCTGCAAACTATTGGAGAAAATTCTTGCACAGAGATTATTAGTACAGTTGTAAAACGTTTTATTTATTAGGGTTGTTAAAAGTTTCATAAACTGTTTTTGTTCTTCTTTCACTTTTTTCACTAGAAAAGAAAAAAACTTAAAGGAACAGCGTTTAAAAATTTTATAATTAAAAAGAAATGAAGCCAAGTCCTGAATGCCTATTTTATAACACATCTACAAGTATTTGCATATTTGTTATGTATTTTCTTGCTTTATTCTTGCTTTCATTTGAAAAATAATAAGGTTATCATATTTATGATTTGGTGCATATGTCTATAACATTTAATGTTATAATTATATTTATATATTTAGCACTAATTATGAATACCAGGGGTAGTACATAGATTTTTGTGAAATCCCATAGTAAAAAGATATGTAAACATGGAACATATTGTTTCTTTACGTCATGAGATTATGTCAAGACTGACATTATATATACAATTTAACTGTGATACAAGATTTCATTGTGAACAACATTCCAAGTTTCTATACACTATGTCTCTGTATGTGCAATAATACATACACATGTACATATATATGTTTAATCCTTCACATTAAACATATCTATATAATTGCCATAAACAAATGCTGTCAAATTTTTGTTATTTGAATGTCTTATTCCAGTGAACTACAAAGAAATATTTGTTGGTTATGAATGCTTCATAAGAATGTTTGTTATATACAATGCAATTCTTGTATTTATGAATTTGACATAAAAATCTTCAATCTATATACAATGTGTGTTTTGGTTTTTACCTTTATTATGCTCCCCCCTTCAATTTATAATAAGAAAATATAGGTCAATTTCTGTTTTGGGTATGCCCCTTAGACCATTAATTTGCAGTGTCTGTTCATTTTCTTTGCAGAGGTTGCAGATATTGAAATGAAAGAATCCTTTAGTATACAGATTTATCATAAAAATATCCAGATTGAGTTTCATTTTGGGTATGAACAAGCCATTTTTGACAGATTTATGCCTCTTCGACTTAGAGAAATTCCAATTATTTGAGGAAAGGTGCATAAATGCTTTACAATTACATCTCTTGTTGTCATTGTACTTTTCCTTCTACAGTTTTATTCTGGTGTTAATAAAAAGTGGTACAGAAGAAACTACAAAAAGATACCTATAGTACATATTTATGGCTCGCCAAACATATGTTAACCATTATATTCTATTTAGGGGGTGGGTGGTGGGGTGGTGGGTAGGTTCAAACTTCTTTTAGTACCAATTTTTTTCACCAAACACCACTACTTTCCCCATTTTAAACCTATACTGCCTGTGGAAAGTGGGGAAGGGGCTCAATCTACACCGCAATTGTCTTTCTTTGGGGAAAAAGTGGGGGCAAGCACCCCCCCCCTAAATCTCCAAGGTCAAAGTCAAAAGATCAAGGCAATTGGTACCCAATGAAAGGTCATGCCACAAAAATACATGTGTGAAGGTTGGAAGTCCTAGCCCTAACTCTTCAAAAGTTCCAAGGTTAAATTTTTTTTAAAAGTACGCCTAACTCCAAGTTCAACGTCAAAGGGTCAAAGGTCTTGCTATCAAATGAAAGGTTTTGTCACAAAGATTAAAAAATAAAGTATGAAAGCACTAGCCCTAACCCTTGAAAAGCAATGGACAAGGTTTGATTTTTAAAAGTATGTCAAACTCCAAGGTCAAAGGGTAAAAGTTCTTGGTATCCAATAAATGGTCTTAAATTCTCACAAGGATTACACACGTGAAATATGAAAGCCCTATCCCTAAGCATTCAAAAGTTATGGTCAAGGTTTAAGTTTTTTCATAAGTAAAGAAATCTCCAAGGTCAAAAGGTCAAGGTTGGTGATATCCAATAAAAGGTCTTTCCACAGAGAATACAGATGTGAATTATAAATGTTCTGGTACCTACTGTTCAAAAGATATATGGCTAAAGAAAAAATTTGGAATTTTTGTGTAAAAGTGAGTCAAACTCCAAGGTCAAAAGGTCCAATTTGGTGGTACCCAAAGAAAGGTCTTGTCACAAGAAATACACATGCCAAATATGAAAGTCATTGCTCAATTAAATCTAAAGTTATGGGCAAGGTTAAAGTTTTTGAGGACAAACAGACAGAGAGACAGACAGACAGATGGGCGGAAATGACAAAACCATATATATATACTGTATATATATATATAAACGAAACTTGGTTTACGGGGACATAAAAAAGAAATATTTTAGATCTATTCTTGATATGGGATAAATGAACGATTTGTTGGGGGAAAAGTAACAATACGAAATTGCCTTGGCACAAATGGGTAACCCGAATTACCGATGCTTTTCACTTTCGTTTTGTTTTCAACATGGGAGGTGTGGACATCGTTAGCCTCGCTTACTCTGTGACAGTGGCGGCCGGGGGGCTGATGGGATATGTTAAAGCAGGTGAGTATATCTTTAAATGTCTGTGGCAATATTCAAACTGTAAAACTTACAGAGAGAACTTGTCTTTATTGCATAAGCCATAAACAGCATATGGTCAATGTACAGTTGATTGCACATGTATGTATGTGAATTTCTTTTAACCAGTTCAGTTGTATGCAATGACTAATGGATTAGAATAATTCATTGGTGTAGACAACACGACCCCCTCTCCGTTCCCACCTTTTCGGCTCTTTGAGAGTTGGGTGTTTAACTATTCTTGTTCAGATTTAGATGTTTGATTTTAGCTCACCTTTATCATACACTGTAAAAACAGCTGTTTAGAATCTAAACACAAATCTAAACACATTTTTTGTATCACTTTTTTTTACACGTTTAGCTCTAAACATATCTCATTTCTAAACACGTTAGACTTCATGTGTTTAGCTGCTAAACATGTTTAACCCTAGATAGAATGTTCTATCGTTAAAATGATATTGTCCTACGGACCCGGTTTAACGATAGAATTCGTTCCGTGTATTCGTAATGTAGCAGAAAGAAACACGGGCGATAACTCGCATAGTGCATTTACTAGGAACAATCTAGAGAGTTCCGAATGTAAACATGGAGGTAATTTGAATCGAGAGAAAAACGTTGAGAAAAATAATTGGATATTCGTATTTATATGGATTATTTTTTGGGATAAAAGGCATAAGCAATCTCAAGAAGGTTTGTTTTGATTATTTTGGTAGTTATTCTCGGTGCAAATCATTTAATATTCTTCAAAATCGTTTCGGAGCGGATCCGCTCCGATTTGCTACATTGCAAGTATATGGGACGTATTCTAACTGTGGTGAGGGCCTGTACCGAGACACAGTTAGATTATTCTAACTAGTTTAACCCCAAAACACTTATATCTAAACACATTTTTTGTTACATTTTTTTTTACACGTTTAGCCCTAAACGCGTCTTATTTCTAAACACATCAATATCTAAGTGTTAGAGGCAGAGATTTTTTACCGGGTGGTAAATTCCAGGTGAGGGAGGGGCTTATTCTGTACAGGTGTGAATGCCTTAGGGGCTAGCAGTTTATCTGTGGCCATCTGTCTCCTAATCCCTATACACAGGAAGTGATTTAATACACAGTGAAATACCCTAAATGTCAAACTTTACCTGAGTTGGGGATTTTGAGACAATTTTAAAATTAGTAGTAAAAAGTATTTTCAATAATTGATTTATTTTTTACTCTTTGAAAATGCCCCTACCTATTTAAAAATTATTATTTTATCATTCTATAAATTGAAATATTAAAATAAAGATTGTTTTATATGTTTAATTAAATGTTTACGTGTTAATTTAGAAAAAAAATCTCCTGTAACAACCAGATTAGACTTTTAAAATTCATTCCTCCCCAGGATCCCATTTATTAATAAAATGAAAAGAGAGTTGTGTTAACTACATTTCACTAAGAAAAAATATCTAGGTTTATCCATAAGATTTTGTCACCATGAAACTTGCTATAAAAGATTACTTGTAAGTTTTTAACTGAATAAAAAAGGAAAATATGTGACCCATGACTGGAAACATTATTTTCAAATTTAATTACTTCACACAGTGCTGCTCTGAACTTTGTCAATAACATCTCCACTTTATATTTACCATTTATCATATTAAAATTAATATCGAAATTTCATATGAAAAAAAAAGTTTGATGTGCTAAAGGTTAATTTTTTTTAAATGCATATTATAATACTCTCAAATACTAAAGGTACATGTATTTATTTCATATACTAGAATTATCAATAAAAATTTTTCAAGTAATAGAGTTTCTGTATACCATGTTCAGTAAACATCAAAGGATCAAAAGTTAATTAGAAGGTCACCGCGAGTCCCAAACAAGGTGTACAGGGTATACACAGGGACCAGTAAGTAAGTGTCAATCAAGTTCCAGCATCCAATGATGGACCTTCACGCACTTGATTGACAGGGCTACCCAGACTAGGTATTTTTGAAGGCGGTGCTTAAAATCTCTGCCTTTAAGTTGCTAAACATGTTTAGTTCCACAACATTAGATCCAACAGAAATTAGTTTAAATTATGAACTTTCGCAGGAAAACATATTTCTGGAAGAAAAACTTTATTAAAAAAGTTTCCTTGAAATACCATAACATTATTGAACATTCAAACATAGATTTATTTTGAAGAATTTTAAATTCAGTATACATAAAAATTAGAAAATTATAAAAAAAAAAAATTGGCTCGTGTCAATATTAATCAGCTCAGCAAGCATGCACTTATTCCTCATGAATGTCACAAAAAAACAGACCTTTTATTGTAGCATTGTTTCCCTTCAAATGCATTTCACAGTCCCTTCCTGGTTTTCACATTGATTATGATTTGCTACCTTTAATCCATCTTCTTTAGCTTACACTGGAATTTTCTGTTTCGATAACCGCTCTATTAACGTTAAAAAATATATCCCGGAAGATAACTCTGTTTGTCACAGAAAGTGTTCAATTTCTAAACACTTAAATCTAAACACGTCTTAAATCTAAACACGTTTAGATATAATACATGCTTAGATATAAGTGTTTAGCCTTAAACACAATCTTAAACATGTTAAGGTCTAAACACGTAATGGAAGTGTTTATTTTCTAAACGCAGTTTTTACAGTGTAGGTTTATGAGCTTTTCTGTTAGAAGTTTTTATATTCGCGTAATCAATGTTTTTGTCGTATCCGTCCATCTGTCTGTCTAGCTGTCTGTTTATCTGCAAAAAACTTTAACCTTGCCCATAACTTTTGGTTTAGTGAAGCTATGATTTTCATATTTCACATGTGTATTCCTTGTGACAAGACCTTTCTTTGGGTACAAAAAATTCTACCTTGACCTTGGAGTTTGAAAGGTAGATACTAGGACTTTCATATTCCAAATATGTATTCTTTATGACAAGATGTTTCATTGAACACCAACAACTTTGACCTTCTGACCTTGACCTTGGGGATTTATGTACTGAATTTTTTTTTAATCTTGGCCATAACTATTGAACCGACAAGGGCTAGGGCTTTCATACCTCACATATTATATGTAATCCTTGTGAGAAGACCTTTCATTGGATAACAACATTATTGACCTTTGACCTCAACCTTTGACCTACTTTTTAAAAAAAACAAACCTTGACAATAAATTTTGAAGGGTTAGGGCTAAGAGTTTCATACTTCAATATGTAATTCTTGTTACAAGACCCTTCTTTAAAAATGAATGACCTTGACCCATTGACCTTGACCCTAGATTTTGACCTACCTTTCAAAAAACTTATTCTTGGTCATAAATTTTGAACAGGTGGTGTTAGGGCTTTCATATTTCACAATGTATTTCTTATGAGAATATTTTACATTTGCATTGAAGAAAAGTTAAACCTCTATTTTCTTGCTATAAGGGAGCATCAGTAATTCACAAACAGATCTTGATACCACTGTTATAAACTTTAATTTCAAAACACCTAGAAGTGATCTAGTTTACAGTCTCAAAAAGTGATTTATTAAATAATCATTTATGTTCATTAGTCAGGAAAGGAAATGCAGGTTAGTGTTGTAGCCTATTGCCCTCTATTTTGTACTGTATTCTATAACAGAATACAGATCTTTGGAGATTTCTGCTTTGAACCAGGGAGTCTGGTATAAGTATCTCATTGTAATGTTAATAACCTTTTAGGATATTGATTTATACTTCTCTCTCTCTATGTATTTAACTGTTAGGAATAAATAGATTCTGAAAACTTTATATTAATCATCTTAAGATCCTAAGGTGATTTTCATTTGAGATCAGGTGTTTTGAATAGATTGATGGAGTTAAGTTTACAAACTTGTAAAATTAAACATGTGTCATGAATAGAAGCTAAAGAAATGGGAGAGATCTTTGTTTTCTCAAGTTCTGTTCTTGTAACTTGTGTTATAGGCACAATGGCATGTTTCAAATCTTGTTACCAAGTCTTGTAAATAAGCCTATCTGAACCAAATTTGGATAAGACATTTAAAGACAACAAACAGTATTCAAGCTCAAAAGTCAATAAAAGCAGTACAAAATAAGAGCAGAGTAAACACTGACCTCCAAAACATCAGAGGTGGGATCGGGTGCCATTGAGGAGTAAGCATCCCATTCCGACTGGTCACACCCACCATACGCTCCTTGTCACGTAAAAAACTGCCATCAATTCAGTGAATAAATAATGGACTAACAATTATTATGAAAAACGTCATCAGCATTTGACTCAATGAGAAATTGTACTTGCTGACAAGGTCATTGTATCGACTATAGAGCTTACGAAATGGTGACTTTAAATGAGACTGTTGATATTCTTGTTTCATCAACTTGTTAATAATTTACCTCCTTTTAGAAATTGATCATACATACAGCATGCTTTTGCGTATCAAATCAAATGAAAAATATAAACTCTGTATGCAGTTGACGAAGGTATATTGCTGCATAAGTAAGGGAAATGGACAATTGAAAAGTTCAAGTCATCATGTTTATCGTAAAGCTTGGATGCTAGATTACCATTAACATGCATCAAGGGATGAACACTCAATCTTGCTTCAGATGCTGGATTTGAATGACATTTTCTGGATAAGTGACTAGCTTGAAGTTTTTAGATAAGTCTATTCCCAAGTAACTGCAATCCCTATCAGATCAAAATTGCAAAGATGTATCTTTGGATATACACTTCTAGATTATTGGTTTATTTTGGGACTTTGTCTTACATAAAGACAAAATTCATTCAGGTGAGCTATGTAGTCTCTGATAACCCATGATTTGATCTCTTTATGATAGGAAGTGTCCCCTCCCTGATGGCAGGCCTGGCGTTTGGTAGTCTGATGGGATATGGTACATACCAGACCTCTGTGGACCCACAAAATGTCCACCTATCACTAGGTAGGTAAACATTAACTAGTCAAGTTCACATAAACCAAGGCATTATACTAACATTGATATGATAAACAATTATTTGCCAAAATACTAATTCTTTATTTGTTAATGCAGGGATATATTTTTTATTGCAGAAAATAGCCCAAGCTGGTTTTTAATGTAAAAAAAGAACAGATATAATCATCTTTGCTAGCCAAGGGTTTCTGATACGCTACTCTCCTCATGAACCCTTGGCATACGGTGAAGTCAAAAGACAGAATTGTTTTCAGCACGTGATCTCGAATCTATCAGGTACGCACTGATTGCGTCATCGACAGAAATACTAGTAAAGACGCGTGTTTAAAAATTATTAAATCAAAGTTTTTTCAGGAATAATTAAGAAGCAATAATTGAGTTATGTTTATTTATTATTTATAATACAAATCTGAAGCTTAAATATAGATTCTTAATCGCATATTAAGAAGAAATTGGATGACACCATAGCTATGAATAGAATTGCATGTTATCTTACGTATCGTTGTTTACTTGCGTTTTTCATTTCCGAGATTAAAGAGACAAGAGGTATACCGAACGCAAATATCGTCATTTACAAAAAACAATTGTTGATTGGTCGACCGGGTGTACCGAATCCCAATCAGAACTCGAGAAAAAAAACCCAAGTTCTATCAACACCGTATGCCAAGGAATTATGAGGAGAGTAGTGTATCAGAAACCCTTGGCTAGCGAAGATGAAATATGATATATATAATAATTTTATGAACTTCATGATATCAAGAATTTATTATGTTTTTGTTTTGACCTTATTGATTATAATATAAACATGTATCACCAATGCTGGAGATAACAGTTTAGGTTATCACCATTCTGTTATGATAAAATGACCCTTTCTTTTTCAGTGACCAGTGGGTTGCTGACGGGGGTCATGGGTTATAGATTTGTCAACTCCGGGAAGTTCATGCCAGCTGGACTAGTGGCCACACTCAGGTAACAGACCGCTCTGCTTAAATCTTTGTCAGAAATGTTTTGTTAGTAAGTTTTGAGCCTAAAATAAGGAAGTTTGGAAGAAGGCGCAGCATGTACACAAAGAGAAAGATCTGAGGGAGATACTAGTAGAGGGATGGAAGAAGTACGTACATCCTGTTCACTCAACAAGAGGATACAGGAAATTCCATGGTTAAAGAGTCACATATGAATCAATATTGTCAAGACTTTTGAAGTGGTACTACATATACTTGTCCAGCTCAAAGGATGTAAATCATTAAAAAAAAAAAATTACAGTGTACATGTACTTGAAGAATCAAGATGTAATGTGAAACCTCGAATCCCTTATATGGCAGCTCAAGGCTAAAGTTTGTCAAATAAAGGTCAAATTCCAAGGACAAGGGTCAGAAATGTTGGTAGTTTTGTAAAAATTTGCAAACTAGATCAAACTGAAAGGTCATGAAGTCAAATATGTTGGAACGTGTACCCATGCAAAGTGAGTGCTTACATCTGCCCTTGTACAGTGTAAAAGAAAACAAGATGTGTTTGTAAAACACTAATTCCCCTGTATGGCCACATAGTGAAAGTTAAGTAATCCTCAATACAAATCAAACATGTTGATATCTAAAGTAAGGCCATCTCACAATAATACAATATGAAATACTAGTATAATACCCTAGCACCACCTGTTCAAAAGTTATGTCCAAGGATAATATTTTTAAGGTAGGTCAAACTAAGGGGTCAACGTCAAAGGGTCAAAGTTGTTGGTATTCAATGAAAGGACTTGTCACAAGGATTATATATGTGAAGTTTGAAAGCCCTAGCCCTTACCGTTCAAAAGTTATGACCAAGGTTAAAGTTTTTTTAAAAGTAGGTCAAACTCCAAGGTCAAGATCAAAGTTATTAGTATGCAATGAAAGGTCTGGTCACAAGGATTATATATGTGGAGTATGAAAGCCCTAGTCCTTATCATTCAAAAGTTATGGCCAGATGAAAGGTTTGGAATTTTGGTGTAAAAGTGTGTCAATCTCCAAGGTCAAGAGGTCAAATTTGGTGGTACCCAAAGAAAAGTCTTGGCACAAGTAATACACCTGTGAAATATGAAAGCCATGGTTCCATCTAATCAAAAGATATTGGGCATGGTTAAATTTTTTGCAGAAAGACAGACAGATGGACGGACAGGGCAAAAACTATATAGATACTTCAAAACTTTGTTTACGAAGGCATAATCAGTTATCATACTTAGAACATGTACTGTCATTGAATAATATAACTCATCTGGGTGTATTTTTTTTCAGTGTGTTAATGGTTGCCAGATTTGGATACAGACTTGCCATGAAAAATTAACTTCATCATTCATTTGAAAGATCATTAAGATGTATGTACATGCATAAAAAAAAGTTTTTAATAGTAATTTTATATGAAAGTACTGAATAAACATGTTTCCTTGTTGCATAGAGTTTGCTTTTATATTAATTAAGAAGTACAAGTGTCAGTGCTGGAATTATTTGAACAGTTCAAGAGACTTCAATGGCTTATAGGTCACCTGTCAAGAGTATATTACTGTAGATCACTAAATTTTCGCGACACCTTATTTTCATGAGATAGTCATTGACTCTGATTATTGAGACAAAATTTTCAGGAATTGTGGTTATTGCTCTATATAATCTTAAGAAATACTATTATACGCGAGAATTTAATTTTCGCGAGCATACTGTCTCGCGTAATTACGTGAAAATAAAGTTCTCGCGAATAAAAAGTGATTTACAGTACATCACTGAAAAGGATCCTTTCACATATGAAATAAAGCAATACAGTAAAACTCGTTTAGTACGAACACAGATATTGCGAATTCACCGATATAGCAAGGTCATCTTGGATCCCCAGCAATATAAATTTAATGAATTTCTTATACGGTTATAATGAATTACGGATATAGCGAAGTGATATCATAGGTCCCAGTGACTTCGCTATAACCGAGTTTTGCTGTATAAATGACGGACTGGAATAGAGCATAATTTGAAAGGGAGCAGCCAGAGAAAAAAATTTCAACTAACCTGAAAAAAAATCTTGACAAGCATAAAAAAAACAAAACTTGAAATTCCCGAGAAGGGTTGGGGGAGGGTTCCAACTTCACTTGAGACTAAATTTTATGTATACACTACTTTACTTAACTATACTTTAGGAAAAGAGTGGAGGGGTGGAGAATCAACCTTTCAATAAACATTTTCTAATTTAATTTCTATAGCAATACAATTTGTGAGGGAAAAAAAGCCACATCACATTCAACGTTCTAAACTGTTTTGATGCAGGAATCCTCTTCATTTTACTTATCCCTTCAATGTAAAAACCAATTGTGATGTCACAACTATAGAATATCAAAAAAAATATCCACAGGATAAAGGGGTGAACATGGAATAACAAGAGATGTTTGTGAAACACTGAAATTCACTTCCCCTCACAATTGGAATTTTTTCTAAGACCAAGGGGCATAACTCTGTCAAAATTGCTCAGATATGCCCAAAACAGAACTTGCCCTAAATATTTTAAATTTGATAAATGCCTTAGATATTTTCATGATAAATGCCCTAGATATTTTTATGATAAATCTGTATACCAAATTTCATTTCAGCATATACAACCTCTGGGAAGAAAATAAACGAAAGTGAATATAATACGAATTTTTCTAATTCCAAGGGGCATTACTCTGTCAATATTGCTTTATCCTAAACTTGAACTAGATATTCTAATGATAAATCTATACTAAATTTCATTTCAATATGTGCAAGAAAATAAACGGAAACTTGGTGGACTGAAAGACAGACAGGTAGACAAACAGCAGCAAAGTTGTAAATGAAAAGACTTCCTTTAAAACAAGTTCTTTATAGCTGAATTATCTCGTAAAATTAGGGAATGCAAATCTTAAATGTATAATGACTAAAATTTTCAACTGACTTGCCAAAAAAACTATGAAATGTTACCTTTAAATTAATAACCTCTTTAATGTTAAGTAAATATACATGAATAAACTGCCTTTAACTATGCAAAGATTGAAATTGTTTACACTTGTTCTATGCAAATAGTCTATCCTAATGAATGAATTCAGTATGTAACAATTACAGGTATGAATTCTTTTACAAATGCAATGCATGTTATAAATATAATTCACATTGTGTCACTATTGACAGGACGGAAGTTGTGATATGTTGCTGTATGTCAGATCTATCACTACAATCAATATTATCTACATCTCTGACAGAAGATCACGTGTCTGTGGTCCCTCCACTGGTGCCCCCCACTGTCTCCGGAATCACAGACGTCGACATTTCTGAGGGAATGACATCATAACCTAGTTTTTTCATGTCCTTCATCACAACATTAAACGACACAGTCAGAAAACCCTGAGATCTTACTCTTGTCACTGCAATCGAAAAAAAAGAGAATCTGAATTATAACTGAAATAAATTAATTAAATAAATATCAAAGGTACAATGATCTGATGAGATTGTCTTCCATTACTTTATTTTTTTGGCCTTGGCCATTGTTTAAAAATTTTTCATGCTTGTCAACATACAAAATCAAAGTCATTATATCTTGTAATATTCTGCAATGTGAGGCTAGAGCTCAATAAATTGCTAGCGATTCATTCTAGGATTCTTGGAATATACAAAATGTTCTTGCAAAAGAATAATTATTTTCAGCTTTATGTACCTCATAAACTGATAGTGTTGATAATGACGATGTGTACCATTCAATTGTTAATATATTTGTATATAAATTTTAGTTTTACTTCATGCCTTCCAAATGTCGAAATCTATGAACCTTACCCTCTCTTCCCTCCCCCTGGGCTAAAACGCGTACATCCACATACTCCGGTCGACGCCCCAAGATCCACGCTGTTAATTTCTGTAACTGTGATGAAGATTCTGGCACAAACATAGGGAGACGAACTTTATGTCTGGAAAAAAAGTAGAATATTGTATGTTAACAAGTAATATTAATTGGTAACTTCAAAGTTATATTATGTATTATTTCACAATTCTTATAAATTTACAAAATTTCTGGTATTGACTTGGTAGAGCGAAAACTGTGCAATACATTTTCTTGCATTTGAAGGTCTTAGTACCTTCCACCTCATATATGACAAATTTCATAAAATACAGTGTAGACATTTACCTTCCCGGTGTAATAGGTACATGTGTTACTCCATATCCTCTCACAACATCAGTTCCAAAAGCATCAATTCCATAAGCATGTACTATCAACTGGGGCCCTTTGAAATAAAGTATTTAAAAGTGAAGTATTTTTTATGTCAGTAACTCCAATTTTAAAGTAAAAATGTTTTTTTGTTTTTAAGAATAAGCAGTTTACATCAATATGGGGGGGGGGTTGCTTTAGTAGAAGTATACAATAAATATATTTTTTACAGTCTGTATCTGAGAAAAGTTGTAGATGCTTGTGTAGTAAGTGACCACCTGTCACAATTTATTTGTACCAGATAATATGAAATATCCATTGGAAAAAGTGTGAACTGAATGGTTTTAGATATTGGTTTGAACTGTCAAAGTTTTTTTTGTTTTCAAACTGAGGAATTAATGTCAAAAACTTTTATTCAAAGTGACATTAAATAAGCTTGCTGGACACCCAGTTAAACACCTAGCAATTACTTTTACATTTTAAAACATGCTTATTAAACTTCATTTATTTTGATGTATATACATACAACCAAAGGGATTGGTGCTTTTAAATGTTATGTCTAGAGGGAAGTTCCAGACAAACTGCTGCCTGTCATCTCGACTTTTCTTTGTGACTTGTGTCAGACCCTCATCTAAACCCTGGCAAAAGGAAAAAGAAATGTTTTATATCTCATCTTAGGAAACGTAGTTGGAGTGTCAGTGAATTGGTGTAATCAGTACTTACAGATGTAACCAACCAATCAGGACCAAAGGTGAAGCAGTATTTGCAGTAAATATCATCAAAATCTGGAAACTATAATAAACAATTACGAATTTTCATCTATCCGATGAACAATTTTTTCATGCATTGTTTTCAGATCAATATAAAGTTGAAAACGGTATCAATGCACAAATTTTACATGCTACAAAAAATGCACATCTAAGATAACATGTATGAGCTATTTTAAATTAAGCTTTAATTTAAGGGTAAATTGTCAAGCTGCAGATCTGTAGCTATCTGAAAAAATATATATTGATAGACCGGATAGCTACAGTGCCACCCATTGAAAAATCTGTATATTTATTGCACACAAAAAAGTGCGCTCGGTACTTGATTATTTCTTCCAAATTCTTACCTCAATTGCAGGGAAGATTTAAAAAAGTTTCTCTCTCCTCTATCGAGTACATTCGTAGTTGACAACTGAACGAAGCATTCTGGACCAAATTATCTTCGAAACGAAAATGGCAGTAAATATAATCGAAATGTTCGATGATTACAATATCAGGGTCAGAAGGATTATTAACAACAATTATGACGAATGTTTTGTTGTGGAAAGAGTCAAAGAATATGTTAGGAACACACGGTTAGTAATATTTTGAGATTACAAATTTAGGAACATGGAGAAATAGATCGAAAACCGAGCGCACTTTTTTGTGCGCAATAAATATACAGATTTTTCAATGGGTGGCACTGTGGCTATCTGGTCTATCACTATATATTTTTTCGGATAGCTACAGATCTGCAGCTATAGTTAAATTGCTATGAATTTGGCTTTGATAAAGAAAATTTATTTTATCAATGTTTAGAAATATATATTTGAGATGCAATACTAAATAATCTATAAGAATCTACAGTACTTAAATGAATGATTTGTTTTTATCCAAAATCTCACTATCATTAACAAGTCACTACATGTAGCTATGCCATATATTTCTTTTTTTTAAGGGAGTATGAGTGTTTTTTATTAACAAAACTTTTTGTTTTATAAAAAAACGACATTAGAACAAACCTCTGCAGATTCAATTTGCCCTCCAACCATCAAAAGGAACACAGAGCTCTGTGACATTCTGTAAATTCTATCCTCTCAGACCAAAAAAATGTAAACATGAAGGTGATCCTATTTACACCAAAAACATTTTTCTACAAATTTATAGCTATACATGAGTGTATATTTTGGTAAGAAATACCATTTTAATTTGGACAAAATAACATAATCATCTTGTTTTTTTTTTATGAATTGAGTCAATTAAAATATTTTTTTTTAATTATTAAAAGTAAATCGAAAGTCGGGATTGCTTAACGTCATGACCACGCTAATAAGCGCAAACAGAGGGAAAACTAGGATGGATATATATATATATTTTTATTAATAATTGAATAAAATATCATTTTTATAAGTATTAAAAAAGTTAATGAGTATGGATATAAGTATATGTAAAATTAAACATTGACAACAATTGATAAAAAGTGCCTCAATGTTGATCATAAAAGTCGGGATCGACCGTGACGGCACTCCAGCTTCCTGAGTGAGTGTTTTCTGTTGACACAGAGATTATACAGGAAGAAACAGTTTTTAACATTCATAGGTTTGTGATACAAACTCATAAGTTTGAATTTTATAATTACTCTGTAATTAGACTTTTTCTAAGACAAACTATCAGCCCATATTGCGTTATTTGTATAACAAACATATCAGTTTTTTAGCTCACCTGGCAGTCAAGTCGAATGGGAGTAAATGGAAATAATGCATGCTTTAGTACTTGCATTTATAACAAATCAAAATCGTTTCCCTGGCACATGGGTATACATTTTATAGTAATATGTTTTAAGGTGTGACCGCTGGTATAGCAGGGTCTTGAGACATTTATCTTAGCAATATGTTAAAAATCGGGTAATATAGTACTATAATAGGGGATCATAAGTATTATTGTATATACGTTGACGTTGACGCCATTTATAATGGAGCTCATCAGAGTTTACAGAGACAGCTGAGGGTCTGATTGAATGAGACTAGGCAGTATGCAATGTTTTACAAAAGACAAAATATTTTTTATGTTCCTTTTAAGGTTTCTTACTGAAAGTCTTTTATATATTATTTTATTTACTTATTCAAATGTTCGAGCTCGGATCATCAGTCTAACCCGTTTTGTGGATGGACTCAGTTGTGCTGCAGCCTCTTGGGGTCATCGGCTTCATCCGACATTTATTAAAAATGAAATCATTAAAAAAATGTTTTTTCTAAATTTTTCTAATCATGACCCCGGGGGTAGGACGGGGCCACAATGGGGAATCAAAGTTTTACAATGTTGAATCAAAGCATCCTATGGTAGTGTAGATTTCAAATTGTTGAAATTATGATCAGTTGGGTAGGGTGGGGTCACAATACGGGTATGTATTACAAGGGGGAAATCTGGTAAAGAACAGAATGTTCAAAGCTTCTCAGGTGAGCGATGTGGCCCATGGACCTCTTGTTAAAATTTAGTTTTGGTGTGGTACTCTGATACATCAAATTGTAAGTCAACTAAAATCTATCAAGTTTGTGTACAAATTTTTTTTGGGCAGTAATTTAATTGTTTTTATTAAACAGCAATGCTATAGTCAAATATGCACCAAAAAAATGAAAATAATCTCTAAAAATACCAAATCTAGAATCAGGTTTTTATCTTAGTTGAGTTTTAGCAACACCCTGTAGTGTGATCTATTTTTAAAAGAGTGAAAAGTTCAGTTTTCAGAGTAGGTCCAGTAAAATTTTACAGTTAGAAAATTGATGCATCCTTGCATACTTCATAAAAATATAATATGCAGTCCATTGTTTTTAACAACTTTCAATAAATCAGTAAAAGTAAAACCCTTTTAATAACTGTATTTGATAAGTTCCCTCATCTTTAATTTAGATCATGAGCTATCCGTACGGAGGAGGTGGATATGGATATCCCGGGGGACAGCCAGGATACCCACAGCAAGGAGGATATCCCCAGCAGGCACAGGTACCACAAAATACATTTTATTGAAGTTGTAAAAAAGTTTTTTTCAAACCATTTTAAAAATATTTTTAAAACGTTCTCTTTTCATTACATTTTGAAAACATTTAAATAATGTTTTCAAGAAGCTTATGGCAAAATCTAATTTCTCATTTTTTTTTGCTCCACTGACCAGAGGTTAGAAAGCTTATATATGTACATTGGTAAAATATCTGTTATTCATCCATTTAGCTGTACACCAGTGTCTGTTCATAAACAAGTTTTCAGTAAAT
Organism: Saccostrea glomerata; assembly: GCA_003671525.1. Classification (NCBI taxonomy): domain Eukaryota; kingdom Metazoa; phylum Mollusca; class Bivalvia; order Ostreida; family Ostreidae; genus Saccostrea; species Saccostrea glomerata. The sequence goes on along the minus strand of PRKT01000012.1, from coordinate 311,724 downwards.
TTTGGTACATAAGTAGACTACCTCAAGGTACGAAATGGTTAGTTTTTGACTTTGACAAACAATTAAATTTGCCATGGTTAATAAGTACACAAATTTCTGTGAAATTCTTTCCAGCAAAAATTCTTTAAAGAAAAAAATGAATAAAAGTCCAATGAATGTTTTTAATTAATGAATTAGAAATATTAAAGCTTTGTGATTCATCAAGACAAATGCTCAAGTGAGCTTTTCTGATAACCATTGTCTGTTGTCTATCGGTCTGGCCATCGGTAATCTTATCACATTCCTCTCAAGAACCATAGGCCAGTTTTAACCAAAATAAGTACAAAGCATCCTTGGTTGAAGTAGAATGTAAATTGTTAAATACGCCAGTTTCGAGATTGTAACTCTCCTGCGATAGAGGCGCGAAAAGTATCCATTTCAGCATGGAGGTGGGACAGTTTGAATATGTATACAAACGTGCATAAATAAATGAACGATGTCTATGTCTTTTAAAATTTATTTAATGTTATAGAAAGATAAAGATGTTAGTCAGTGATGCATTTTATGATTTTATCAAGCTCACTGTGTATATTTATAAATATAGGGTACTTGAAAACGAAATAAACGTCGTGGTCTTCATAAAAGTAAAAGATTTTCTTGACTGTACAAACATTCTCTAAAAAGTTAGTGAGTTTTTTTAAGTTATCATAAGGTAAAAAATCAATGTTTCATTTAAATTGCCGACATGTAATGATCAGATTCATGTTTACCGTATTTATTAGAGGTCCATATATCTCTTCCTTCGTCTTAAAAATCTCATATCCACTGAATTTTCGTTTTTGTTCCAATTTTTTTGCTTTAAAAAATGATACCTTTACTTTAATTCGGTTGTTCTCGAGTTGAACAGTGCATCCTTACAATCATATAGTTACGATAAACCACGTTTATCGATGATGCGATATATCCAATAATAAATATCTGTCCCACCTGTTTGTTTACGCGGCAACCAAACTCCCCTCCTCAACGAAAGAGCGCACCAAGGGAGATAATCTCGAAACTTGCGTATTGAAGGGCCAAGGCTCCTCATAAGGGGAGATAATCAAGGAAAGATAAAAATAGGGTGGGGCCGTTAAAAATCTTCTCAAGAACAATGGGTCAGAAAAACTGAACTTATGTGAAAACATCCTGGGGTAGGTTAGATTCTGAATTGTTCAAATCATGACCTTTGGGGGTAAGGCAGGGCCACAATAGGGAACCAAAGTTTTACATTGAAATAAATAGGAAAGATATTTAAAAATCTTCATCTCAAGAACCACTGGACCAAAAAAGTAAAACTTATGTGGAAGTATCCTTTGTAGTGTAGATTTCTATTTATTCAAATCTTGGCCATTGTGGAAAGGACAGGGTCATAATTGGGAAACCATATTGACATTGTAATGTTTAGGAAAAATCCTTGAAAAATCTGCTTCTCAAGAATAACTGGGCCAGAAAAACTTATGTGGAAGCATTCTGGAGTGGTGTTGATTCTACATTGTTCAAATCATAAGCCTGGAGGGTAGGGTCGGGCCATTGTTATTTGGGTGAGCATTGTGGCCCATGGGCCTCTTATTGTGATGTACCTTTGCAGTATGAAGTGAATGAACAGGTAAAAAAAAATGAAAACTGCACATGTTCTTTCAGTAAAACTTACATTTTAAATCTGAAGTGATAAAAACATGGAACACTTTTTAGTGATATAGTTCAGCTTTGTCTGCAGCGACCAGGATATGACAGATAAGGATTGGTAATCTGTAGACAAGGTTTAACAAGTATAAACAAAATGTACACAAAAAGCAGGCAAGGACGTCCTGAACAGACAGGAAAAGATCTGAGGGATAAGGATTGTCTTATTGTGTATCTACTCAGTAGTACAATGATGTTAACTTCCTGTCCTGTCAATGTGTTGTCTTTATTCATCTTGACAGTAGGGAAAGAAACAGTTGCAGCTTTTTACAAACATTCCCAATACCTTAAATATAAATGTGTGCTTTTTTAAATATTTTCATCTGAATACATGGAATATAAAAGTATCTTTTAGATTATCGGTACATAGTATCTGAACTTCTTTCATTTTTGAGATGCTGAAATGTTCACATAGTCATTCATGAGGATGTTTTGACTTTGTATGTTCAGAGGTAGTTTACCTTTCAGCTATTATATGTACAACATCAATCAAGCATGTATAACAGTCTTATATTATACACAATGACATGCATACAACATGTATATATATTTATAACTTATATAATAACAGCATAAATGCATCACATTTAATAGTATTATACCACTGTATTTGTCCCAAAGCACAAGTGCCCCTCTCTTTAATAAGAGCATCCCTTCCCATGATTTGAGAAAGAAATCAAATATGTAAGAAAGCCCTCCCCCTCCACCCACTCAGTTTAATACTATGCACTGAGGGTACTTACTGGGACAAATACAGTGTGCTTGTGTACCATGTGACAGGTTGCCATGCCCACACCAGAGTCAGCTAATGCTGCAGCTTACGGCTCATCTCCCGGGGGATATCCCACAAATCCTAGCGGTCCTGGACAATTAGGATTCGGGGTAAATTTCTTATTTCAACTTCTTGCTGTTCATACATATTCCTGTATTCAGAATTATATTGTTTGCAATAATTATCAATATTCTTTGAATATCAGCATTAAATACTAGCATGTGTTTCATTCTTAATATTTGTAAATATCTTTTCATTTCATTAGAAAATCTGTTTGTAGGTTGCTTACATGTTTTCAAGGGTGCATGGCACATGCAGTTCTTATTTAAGGTCATAAAAAAATAGGTCAAGGCCACAAAAACCCCATGACTTTGAAAGGCAGGGATGGAAGTTCATTAGAATTTATTTTAGGGGCTTTCAGCAAGGCTCATGGTGTAAGGAAATGGAGATAAAAAAGGAATACTTTTATATTATCATAGGATATGCCATCAGCAGGATTTGGTGGTGGCCCTGGATATGGTGCACCCCAGCCAGGATTTGGTGGTGCTCCACAACCTGGAGGATACCCACAGCAACCTGGGGGTTACCCACAACAGCCAGGATTTGGTGGGGCCCCACCTCAGCAGTCATTTGGGGGTCCACCTCCTCCCTCCCAGCAGAATATGTATGGTGGTCCAGGATTTGGTGGCCCCCAGCAGCCACCTGTGAGTGGTGCACCAGGATACCCCCAGCAGCCACCTGTGAGTGGTGCACCAGGATACCCTCAACAGGGAGGATATGGAGCACCTGCCCCACAACAGCCAGGGTATGGGCCACCACAAAGTCAACCACAGAGCTTTGTAAGCATCTCACAATTATATGTTATAATCACTCAATTTCAACAAATATTACAAAATCAATGATGTTTTTTTTTTTTTAAATTATTGCATTGCTGTATATTTTAAATTTGAGCTAAATTTGTATTGCAGCTTAAAAAAATATACAGAACACACTGTAACAATAACTGTACTATCTTTAAACAGTCAAGTACCCCTGCCTATGGGGGAGTTCCAGGAATGGGTCAGCCCCAGGGTCAGAATTATGGAGCCCCAGCACAGCCATCAGGACAGAGCTACTCTAATCCTGCAGCCCCAGCTTACGGCCAAGGTCAACCCTCACAGGCTCCCAGTGCTGCCAATGCCTACAAGGCTAAAGTAAGTTTCAGGTGTTAAGATTAACTAGAATTAGCCTGCCATTATGAAACATAAAGTAAAAAGTGCTAAGCTGTCTGACTTTATAAGCCATAAGAAGCAGGGTCTCATGAGTTACTTGGTTGTACATCTATTTATTTTACCGTTCAGGAGGAGCCCACCCTCAGACCAGCTAAGAACTTTAGTGCGGAAAATGATGCTAACATTCTGAGGAAAGCAATGAAGGGATTTGGTAAGAATGTTATTGTCAGATTTTAAAACTCTTGCTGTAAACATTTTGAAAGAATGTCTGTTTACAAATTGTGTCTTGAAATGATGTTTTCAATATTTTATTTTGCAGGAACTGATGAAAAAGCTATCATAGATGTTCTGGCTTACCGTTCATGTGAGCAAAGACAACAAATCAAAACCATGTTTAAAACCATGTTTGGAAAGGTACTCATGATTTACTTCTAGGTAGACAAACGAAAAAAAAGCAAAAAAAGAGTTTTTCTATTTGCTGAACCAAATAGGTTATTTTTATTGGTTGTCAAGATCTATATAAGTAATTTTGATTGGGTAACTGGATTCTATGTACTTATTTTGATTGGTTGACAGGATCTAGTGAAGGACTTGAAGAGTGAGTTAGGAGGGAGATTTGAAGATGTTATCATTGGTCTGATGATGTCGGCATCAGAGTATGATGCTTATGAACTCAAGAGAGCAATGAAGGTAAAGTAAAACTTCTCTTAATCCTCTGGACTGACTGAAGTGGCCAGAATAGAGGGGTAGTTAAGTTTACTGAGAATTTATTATGCTAGTGTTGGTTAATCATGATAGATGTTTGTTGATGAATTTTGCATAAGTATTTTTGTAGAATTTTATATATACATGTGGAAAACAATTTTCAAACAAAATGTTTTTTGATTAGATTAGTTTTGAAAAGAATAAAAGATCTATCATTGATTCTATAAGTATTTTGCGTAGAGTAGAATAGATGAACAAGGTAAACACTGTTCATTCTGATCCTGGTGTCCAATAATTGGTGTCTTGTATGGGGCAGTTAAAGTGAGGCCATTATATGGGGTCACATTTTTCATGGGAATATAAAAATGTTTTTAAAACTTTCATAAAAACAACAGGACTCAGATAAGCATTGTGGCCCAGGGGCATCTTGTTTTTGATATGCAATGTACATATTTGAAGTATATACAGTGTATGCTGACCAATTTCTGGCCAAGACATAATACTTAGCAATCATCTAAAGAGATGTATAAAATGTTACATGAATTCATGTGATTAACGCATGAACCCTTTTATTATTTTGTCATATTAAAAAATTTATTCGGTGTCAGAATGTAAAAATTTCATAGTTGTAAAATAATTTTTGGCCCATGGGCTTGTTATATTATTGAGAAGAGAATTCATGTTCGAAATGTTTTTATGACAGGGTCTTGGCACAGATGAGGATGCAATGATAGAAATACTGTGTAGCCGTTCTAACAAACAGATAAAGGATATCAATGAAATCTACAAACGAAGTAATTACAATCTCGGGTTTCTATGATAAAACAAAATAGAGAAATTGCATGTTTTATTACTTAATTCTAATGCAATATAAAAACATGTATGTCCAAGTTATTTTAAAACTGTTTTTGTGCAGTGAAGTAATTTTTGATGAATTCTTTCAAATTACATAATCATAGTCATAATATAAAAACATGTATGTCCAAGTTATTTTAAAACTGTTTTTGTGCAGTGAAGTAATTTTTGATGAATTTTTTCAAATTACAGTGTATGGTAGAACATTGGAACAGGATATCATTAGCGATACATCAGGACATTTCAAACGACTTATGGTGTCATTAGCTAATGTGAGTCAACAGTGATCATTAATGCAATGTGCATACCCATAATCTGCATCAATAATTCATGATGATTTTTAATCTAGTCATATTAAAAAAAGCATCAATATATGGATGTGTAGGGATGTATAAAAGAAGTATAAATATACCAATGTTTACAAATACATGTACCTTGTACATGCATTAAGGGAGCTGAGAGTTTATATGCTTGTCATTTTGTGATGCATGAACATTGTAACATATATTTGTGGGACCTGAGAGTTTATGCTCTTCATCAGTGCTGAGTTATTGATTGTGATTCACCACAGCTGTTGTGTATAATATGACTGTCACTTAACAGATAGATTTATATCAATAATTCAGCTTAATTCACTCAGTGTTATGCTGATCAATTATATTTAAAAAAAACTAAAATGGGAATTCTTTATCAGATGAATTGAAGTGCGTAGGAATTTTTGTACCAGTTTACAAAATAATTGTTATTTTGTGACAAATCATTTGGGAAATCAATGAAATGTACAAATGATGCATCAAACTTGAACATCAGACAGACTTTTTATATAATGCATATGAGGCAAATGACAGGTAATTGACACTCCATTACTGAATTCCTTAATCTAGTTAACTGAGACTACACAAAGCAACTTCTTTTAAATATCTCGTAAGGGGATTGTTTGAAGATAGTTATCAAAGTTAATATTAATAATGCAACATGTCAATTTATAATGCAGGCTGAAATTCGGCATAGACCTTGCATATGTGATTGATTGGTGCCACATTTTAATTGTAATAAAGCAACAAAAAAGTTGATGATGCTGGTTTTGCTGGTGATGTTGGTTTTGCTGATGATCTGGTTTTGTGTTGTAGGGAGGCCGTATGGAGAATCAGACTGTGGACATGAAAAAGGCACAGGAGGATGCCCAGGTCAGTCACAGGTTCAACAGCAGTCCTATCATTATAGTAGAACACCACCACAGCCACCCCCCCTTTCATCTTCCTATAATGAAGTCGATAAAATACAAATTACCAAAGAGCTGTGGTATAATCAAGGAACATAAAATGAAAGCATCCTCATCCTATTAGGCCTATTAGAAATAGGAATGTATTATATTTGTCATAAATACTGTAAACCAACTATTATTGGTGATGTCTTAATTTGCGATTCGTCAGTTTGCAAATCAATCCGTGAGGTTAAATTTTCCAGACTGAGGAACCATTCTTTACCAATACAAAGCGAAATAAATGGTTTGCAGCGATTAATATTTGCAAGTAAAAGTAGATTGAAAAACTGGCAGAGTTTTCTTGCATGCAAATAACAGTTGGTGTGCAGTATGAATCTAATAAAAGCATTATTTATAAATCTAATTATGACATTTCAGAGACTTTACTCTGCTGGAGAGAAGAGACTGGGGACAGATGAGTCCACATTTAATTCACTGTTAGCGTCCCAGGGCTATGAACAATTAAGGGCCGTGTTTGATGCCTATCACAAGATTTCTGGGAAGGACATAGAACAGGCCATCAAGAGTGAAATGTCAGGAAACCTGGAGATAGGCATGGTAGCTATTGGTAAGTACTCGTGTTCTAAGTCAATCAGGTTACTTGGATATATAGATTTAAGCTGGTGGTAGGTAGCCACTTCTTTAAAAGGCAGTTGATAGATATAGAAGTGTCTAAAACTCTGACATTAAGTGACTACCATTCATATTAGGTACATTTATCACATACAGTGTGTCACATAGAGTAAGGCCACACTATTTAGAATGATATTCAGCTCCAGTATGTACACATAGTGGATTTCAGTTTTGGTTGAGTTCCAGACACCACAGTTAAACTTGACTTAATTTTTTTCCAGTTAGAATTGTACAGAACAGACCAGGATATTTTGCCAGGAAACTTTACCATTCTATGAAGGTAAACCTTTATTTTTTTACTGTATTTCTTGCTGTTTAAACTAAGAAATGTTCCCTCTTCTATCTTTAATTTTATCATATCTATTTTGCATTCCAACTGTGTTTTATTCACAATTGTCAATATTTTAATGAGGTACGGAAAATCTGGTTTATCTTGTAGGGAATGGGAACAGATGACAAAACTCTCATAAGAATTATCATAACAAGGGCTGAGGTGGACATGGTTCAAATTAAACAGGAGTTCCAAAAACAATTTGGTAAAACACTAGATGGCTTCATAAGGGTAAGTTTACAAACATGTATTTTGTTTAAATGTTACAATTAGTGAATTACTTGGCTGTCTGTTAGTAATATGAGAAAGACAGTAAAAAGAGTGATTTTATTTTTACATCTGGCTAGTCATTTTGTCATTTGCTAGGTTTATTTTTTCATAGATGTAGTTTGAAACTAATTTTGCATTTATTGTCAAACAAAAATTATAAAACCTAAGAGGGAGTGGAGAAAAAATATAAACAAACTTAAAGAAAAAAGAATTAGAGGCTTATTGCAACTTGTGTTTTAAAAAATATTATTATTTTTTAATGGCATTTTCTCCTAAACAAATGAGCAGATCAATAAACATTGTAAAATCAATTTTTATTTGATGCTCTATTCCACCAATAAAACTCCATCAGTCATTTTATCTTATTACCTTACTGTCTGCTTTCTGTATTGAACAAGGAAGTTGAATTGTTATGGAGAACCTTTTAATATCTTTCAATTTCATATACAATAATCATACTGTATATACAATATATACAACATTGATTTTAAAATTCAGTGGCATATAGGGTTACATGGTTGTATGACTGTGGCTTACATTTATTTGAAACATTGCCCTTTGTTGATGCATAATATTATGTTAAACAAGAGTCCTAAGGTCTACATAGCTCACTTGAGTCACCTTTGTTGCTGTGAGTCATTTCAGGCCTTTGATTTTCTGTTTCAGGATGACACATCTGGTGACTACAGGAAGGTCCTGCTGGCATTAATCTCCCAAGGAGGCTACTAAGGTGGTCAGACTAATTACCAGAATGAGCAATAACCTAAGTACATTATATTTACCCTGTAATGCTAAGGACTTAGTTATGAGTGTTTGTGTGTCTTAGTTATCTGTAAATGTTTTCTGTGTTGATTAAATTAATCAGTGTCTAGCTATATTTCATGTTCAATCTGTTAGATCCACTTGCCTACTTACTACACTATTGACTAATGTGTGAAGCAAGTATGTGAGCCGATCTAACATTTAATTTTAATCAGATTGCTTCATGTACCGGTAATATTTTTTGAGATAATATAAATATGAAATTGTTTTGTTTAAATCCATTTTAAAAAAAATTAATTCTTTAAGATCTCTCTGTAACCACATAATAACATAACAGGCATCCAGCATGTGTATTTGTCAGGCTTATGAATATAATTACATTTTAAAACTTTAATGAACACAATACCCCTTTTAACTTGTGTATGCGAGACTCGGAGAGTAATGCAAAAAATAAAAATGCCTTCAAAATTGTCGGTAAAGAAGCATGACATGGCTTCTGATGATCAGGCCATGTCAGAATTAGTACTGTGAAGGCTAATAATTTATTTTCCGTCAAACTCTTTTTAGACTTATTTAATAAACTACATATCATGATAATCATCATTTTAGTTTTAAGACTATAGGACTGCATGTAGACGAAATAATTTTGTAGACAGTGGTTGAATGATTTTCAGTTAAGTTTCTAATATATATTTAAGTCATCTAATATACAAGTCAATTTTTAAATGTTTGTGAGTGGGTACTATTATATATCATTTAATATTAGCTTTATTGTTGACTGTATAGTCCAAGGAAGGTTATTGAATATTTTTCTCTGTTTATAATTACAAGTTATATATTATATTATAATAATAAATAATATTTTTTCCTGTATATAATCATATTTTCAGCTTTGATTCCTGTAGTAATTTTAACCTCTGGTTGTTACTTGTTATTTGTATCTCCAGTTGTCCATTAGTAAAAACAGGACTTCCTGACAGTCCTTGGTTGAGGAAACTGAAAAGCATAATAATATGGTTCATGTCAAAGCTTGCTGAGAATGTTAAAAGTCACGAAACACAGAGCTAACGATCAGTAAGGGAGTATTTTACATTAAAGTTTATTGTTAGCAAGTAAGGATTGTCTACACAGGTCAGGATGTTTTTATATCTTTATATAAAACCAAGTACTTCAACAGTGTTATTTACAAATATATTAAGTAATCCATTGTTATTTGTTAATAAAGTCAACAACTGTTAATTCTACTCTATTATATTCTTGATATATTTACAAACTTGCCTTTGCAATTCTTTTTACATGTGTTCTATTAAAATAGTCATCATGACTGTCTGTACGATATTTGATTTTGGGCTGTCTTACCCAGCAAATAGGGAAGGACGGGGAAGTTATTGGTCTCATTGTGTCAAACAACACCAAAATATAAAAACATTTGTACCAGACAGTAAATTACAAAAAGAAAGGAAAAGAAAAGAACAGAATAGAAATAATAGGCCTGTAGGCCACAATGCTCATCTGAGACATATGAGTCTTGCTTTTAGCTCTACTGGTCAGAGACCATCTACTGGTCAGAGACCAGAAGAGCTTATGTGATACGAAGGTGTCTGTTTCCGTCCGCCTAACTGTCCATTTCTCTGTCTGTCTGTAAACAATTTTTCAAAATGTTAGTCCTCCTACAGTTTTCGTCTGATTTCAGTATAACTTTGCACACAAGTAGACTACACTAGGCTACATAATTTAGTGCATCGGTTTATGAATTTGATGAATGGTGTAGCCATGGTTACTAAAAATTACATTATTAATTTTGAAAGTGATAAATGTAAAATTGGTAAATATAATTTGTATATGGACACACTAGTACTTTTATTTTTTTTTAAAATGAAAATTGATAGTACAATATTCATTCGAAGTAACACAAGTCAAGACAGGGTACGCCCTTAGGAAGCAATTTCAGTTGAGGAGGGTGGGGGGGGGGGGGG
>PRKT01000012.1:227868-282052 GCA_003671525.1 Saccostrea glomerata | reverse complement strand
TAGAAGATAATACAAAAATATATATACTCCTGATATATGTAATCTATTCAATATTTAAGAAGCTATAATATAAATTGAAGTATATCTTGCTGCAAAAATCCAATAATTATTTAAATTTCCTTCTAATATATATAAAACACTCTTTTTTGCATTGTAATTTAATCAAATGACCCATTGGTTATAATTATTTTAAACGATTTCGTGATAGTAAAACATAATAAAGGGGAGTAATCAAATGTTGAATCCGCTTTTGATTTGTTAGTTTGGATCTTGAATCTCGAAACTCGTATTTCGAATCTCGAATTTCGAATCTCGTATTCTGAATCTCGAATCTAGAATGAGCCTTGTGGGCTTTCGTACTAAAGATTCATTTTGCACAATTAAAGAAGTAAATAAATACTCTTCGGAATTTTAATATACATGTAGACAATATATTAAGTTGTTCCATTGAAAATTGAAGTGTGGGCTTTATACAAATAAGATTAATTTACTGTTTCTAGATTCTTTGTTCAAATTGCCTTTTAGACTATCACTTCTTCCTGCACAGATTGGACCCTGTTCTGAAATATGGAGAGAAAATAGTTGAAAACATTTCATATACGTTGTAAAGTAATTGAGATCTTTTTGAATTAATATCTGTATCTAGACTGTTTATTTGCTATTGACTTTATATTGCCTGTTCATACGAGTGTTTAGTTTGTAAAAGTTTTATCGATTCGACGGTTAGATAAATATCAATTAACAATACCGGTATTGTTTTCATTTTTATGTTGATTCGAGATATCCTTTGAGTTCGAAATAAAAGATACCACAGTATGTGTCACATTTTTTTCATATTTGAAAGAGACATAAATGGCAAAATCACAACAAAACTTAAGGATAAAAGTGATGTCAACTTTTCTAATGTCAATTTGATTTTCCCAAATAAACCTTCATTAACCGTAGGAAGTTTGCGTCTCCCTGTTGATTCGATACGCAAAAGCATAGTTTACGTACACAATGACCCTTTCAGCAAATACAATTTATCTTTGAGTTAAATGCTGACATGTTTTTCAATTGTTAGTCCATTATCTCTACACTGAATTGACGAAGGATTTTCCGTTATTTCCCACGGCGGGTGAGACCGGTTGGCAGGGGATGCTCACTCCTACATGGCACCTGATCCCACCTCTGGTGTTTTGAAGGTCCGTGTTTGCTCTGCTCCTATTTTGTATTGTTTTATGGACTTTGATATTGAATGCTGTTCGTTATTTCCATATCATTCATGAAGAATATATAAAACGAGGCAAGGTTTTAGCACGGTCATATTGAATAAAATCACAATTCGCAAGCTTTAGGGTCAATACATTGACCATGACAGTAAAAAGAATCTATCATTAGGTCGATTGCTAATTGATGTATTTTCATACTACATGTAATTGGTAGACCACTATTTACAACCTGAAATGTCTACAGATCTCAGCTTTCGACGGAGCATGACAAGGAGTACACAGCCATTTTTAATTGACGACAGGAGAAGCTTGTAAACTCATTTCGAGCACCTGATCCCACCTCTAATGTTTTTGTAGACCCATTTGCTCTGCCCCAATTTGTATTGTTTCAATGAAGTTTTGAGTATGATTATCGTTCGTATTCGCCATTTTTTACTTAAAAAACCTTCTTAAAAAGTGTTTGGCTGTTCATATTGTCATTATTTCTGTAATTTTATTATGAGTCATAATAAAATCACAGTAATAAAGTCTTAATCATTAAACGAATTCTTGTTTGAAAAGATAACTATTGTTAACCACTCATTCGAGAATTAAAAGATAAATTTGAAAATGGGATAAATGCCATTGAGCAGAGAAAATAACAGTAAAGGGGTTCGTCAGAATGATATGTGACAATTAAAACATGTACTCGACAGACAATACATTTTATCACTGATCTAAAGAATATATCTTCTAAAAAATGTTTGTCACGTTGCTTTATGCTTTTTTTTTATATTGTGATTAAATTAATTGCGTCTTTAAAATACACACAAGGCTAAGCAGAAAAAAAACAAAACGATTTAGTCAAATAAATGAATTTAATTCCCTTTGAGAACTCTGTTCATCGTGTTGATGTCACCATGATTAACTGTATTTTTGTTAATTCCTCATCTGACTCCAATCTCAATCTTTTTATTACAAAGGTACAAGGGAAGTAAAATAGAGACAAATTGGTGTTTAGCTTAAACTTCAAATGATAGAGTTTTCTGACAGAGAATTCACTTGTAGTATACCAAACATCATTTTTATACCTTTAGAATTAAGTGACCAAGTAATGAAATCGAAACAAATGTGGACTTACTTTATTGTCCGACAACCAAAATCAACGTCTAACATATTCCCAAAGCCAACACAAATCACGAGACAGCGTCGAATCACACCCATACAACTATTCATATTAAATCACTATTTTGATATGTTTTCTATAAATGATATGAATATATCTAAAAATAAGGTAGTCATATAAATGCCATGTTTCAAAACTAAGGTTTTCTTCATTATTCTTTCCTCTTTTTGTTTAATTTGCTTTTTACATGTATTTTTGAACATGTATTTTCCATTGGGTTTTGTCATTCCACATGAAGGTGCTTACGTCTCTAATGCTATGTACATATACGTTTTGCTTTTACTTCCATGATAAGATTTGCTTGAAACAAGAAAAAGTGCCTTAAAAATATAATTAACCAATACAGACATTAATTCAATTTTTGAATAAATTTACACTTCGCAATTGTTTATAAAGAGGACATACTTATGAAAAGATGTTTCTTGTCAACAACAGTATTCAGTTAATACAATACTTTTCATCTCTTGGAATAATTGGATTTCAATCATATCTGTCAACTTTTATCTGTAATTTGAGGAAACTTATTCTTAAAGTTATAAATACTGTATTAGCATTTGATATAATAACTTCATTGGGTATTCTTTGTTAAGTGTTGCCATCATATTTTACATAACCTGCAATTCATTCGTTCTCTAAATATCAAAAGAATTGAAAAAATTTTCAAATGTTAAAACTGATATATGATTTTGAATAATTTCTTACTGAGAAAGGGAACTATGAGTATAAGTTGGATTACCACTTGTAGAGATAAATCCAAGTTCTTCTGATATACAATTTATATAATGATGTGCCTTAAAAGCGAAGACAATGCTGTTACCTGCTTTGTCAGTTGGGACCAGTAACTACTGATCATGTAATCTATCTAATTCTATTTTCACATATGGGTTATTGAATACAGGAGGATAGATGGTGTTCATATTGCTCCTCAATCTTTTAATACGGAATTGCAACATAGATCTGATACATTTAATTCATTCTGATAGTGTTAACGTCTTCTCTTTCATATCTGGCCCATCGCCTCAAGGAACTTGTCATATAGTACATCCTTATTTTTACTTCAATAGACATAGATCATAAGGATATGTACACTGGACAAGACAATATCTATGGCATAACGGACAACTAGGATCTGTTGTTACAACAGGATAGATCAATGTCAACACCCTGCTTCAGATCCTCAGATAAATCAGAAACTCAACAGAAGTCATGGCGGTAAGTTTGGTTTACGAAATGATATTGTATGTAATCTTATAATATGAAGGGTCCATTTTAAAGTAAAGAATGTTCAAATTACACAAATAACTGAAAACTTTCATTATAACAATATTTGTTCTTAAGAAATACCAGTTTCATAACTAGTTTTCAGAAAAGACATTTGAGATGTTAGATCCTGTTCAAGAATTTTCAATAAAGTCGTTAAACAAATTAATTTTTAAAAATCCTGTATTAAGTACATCATACTCGTCAACAGACAAGTAGCAAAGTTCCCGCTAACTTCAATGCCGAGAGCGACGCCAACATTCTTAAGAAGGCAATGAAAGGTCTAGGTGAGTGAAACAACATGTATACATCCGCTTTATCTTAGCTTAAGTATACATCAGTATTTTTTCAATTCAATATTGTTGCTCTCATGATTTGATAAATGATAAGATACAAACAAAAATCGATAGATCATTTTAAATTCGATGTATAAAAACTTTTGTGTATGAGTACAATATATTTTTTAAAATACCAACATATACAATTGTATAATTTTTAGGAGCTCATGAAAAGGTATAAACTGTGAAGTGTTCTTTTAGAATTAATATACATTTACTATATGTATAAAACGAATATTCTGAATTCATTTTAAACAAACAAGGGACTGACGAAGAGAGCATAATAAACATCTTGGGACATCGATCTAATGCACAACGACAGGAAATAAAGAAAGTTTACCACACTTTGTTCGGAAAGGTAACATTTTCCTTTCCCTCCACCTTCAGCAAATAAAGGCTTTCATAATAAAAGTAACGCTTAGATTCGACCAAAGATATGTATATATATGTACATGCTGTAAGTAGGATTTCTGAACCGAGGCGAGCTAATATCAAATGAGTTAATGTTACATGAATTTCAACAACCTGTTCATAGACATTCAACAACCTGTTCAAAGACAATCGATGGACTTTATAATGACATCGTTGAGTAAATACAACATTGGATGGTAATTTGACATACTGTAAACCAACTTTTATTCGCGACGACTTTATTTCGCAATTTACTGAGGGTAAACTAGTTTGCGACGATTAATTTTCGCGATCAAGCCTATTTTTATCTGTTGTTCATAGACACAGAGACTTAAAGGACTGGTTTGCGGCGAGAAATATTCGCGATGACGAGGCTCTCGCGAACTTCGAGAAAATTTCTCGCACGCGAATAAAAGTTGGTTTTCAGTATATATTTATTATCAGATTGTTGGGGCTTTGTTTTATGCTAAATATTACTACTGATTATTCCTTCTTCCTGATCAGATATAGAACTCACGTCACACGTGACGGGTTGACAGGATACACGTACTTTTTCTAGACACCCTGATCCCGGAATTTCCCAGTGTTCGGATTTTTTACATTGTTCATACATTGTTCTACAAATTAGAATTGTTTGTGGTTTTTTTTTTTAAATCCTTTTTTGTTACCTTCACTTATTGTTGTAAGCAACACATATTATGAGCAGACCTCTGAAAACAGAGGTTGGATCAGGTGCTATAGAAGAGTAAGCATCCCTTGTCGACCGGACAGACTCATTGTGTTCTCTTTGTGATGATTGATAATAAATAATGGTTTAACAATTCGTATGAAAGTCCAGTGAACATTGGAATTAACAGCAGAATTCGACCATAAAATATGCGGAATGTTTACTTGAGGCATTATGATATCCTTTTATCACTATAAGAATTGTTAATAAACTGCCTCCAAAGTTTGACGATAAAAAGTTGCAGTTATCAAGCTTATTATTATGAAATTTATTTTCAGTTTGGCTGAAAAGTCTTGCTCTACTAAAACATCTAAACTTTATACAGATGTTTTAGACTCTGTTGTCACTTTTATTTCGATTTCAATGGTATATATCAAATATACGTTGGAAAGAACTGAAATTTAGCTTCATAAAATTTAAAATTAAAACTTGGTCGGTTAATAAAACAACACAATTCATGTCAACAGTAATTCCAGCAGCTTATTTAGAACTGGTCACCAATAAAAAATATCTGCATAATGTGACTGAGAAACTTTCATATCATTTTCAAAATATATTTAGTTATTTTTGTAGGTGATAAATCAAAGATAGAAAAACTCATTCTGAATGTCATTAAAGAAGAAGTCCGTAAAAATTTAATGTCAAATGCCCTTCTTTTTTAGTTATATTTTGAATTTTAGGCTCTGGTGAAGGATTTGAAAAGTGAGTTGGGAGGGAACTTTGAAAAGATCATTCTGGCTTTGATGGTGCCACCGACAGAGTACGACGCCGATGAGCTTAAACGCGCGATGAAGGTATAAAGAACATACCCGAGAAACATATTGGCCTTAAGTTATGTTCAAATGTAAATTGTTTGTATTTTCTTATTCTGCAGGGCATTGGTACAGACGAAGACAGTCTAATAGAAATTTTGTGCAGCCGTACAAATGATGAACTCCGCGCAATAAACAGAGCATATGAATCAAGTATGCCCTTTTAAAAAAAGAATGATAAAGCTATGAGAGAAATTATTTAGATTTTGAAGATTTTTTAAAATAGATTTATTTTTTTTCAGATAAAACGTTTAATAAAAACAATGCGATATTTAACTTAGGACACGACATTGTCAAGAATTTTTACTATCATTTCTAATTGTGATGTCCAACAAATGTTTATATAGTACATGTACTTGGCGGGATTTCTAAGTAGTATCACAGGGTCCTATGTTGATCTCACAAACATGTCTGTTAAAAAAAATATGGAGTTCTAAACGTCAGAATCCCATGGGAGAATAGCAGGATTCTTAGTCCTAACAATTGCCCAACTTTCTCTCATAGGAGAAAAAAGTATCGGATAGGATATTTTCTTCCATTGGGATTTTTCTGTTACAAAAATGTTCTAATGAGATAATTCTTATGGATATTGACAATGAGTAATTTTTATCCATACATCGTTTAACAGGAGATATATATCTTATAAATGATGACTCATCATATACTATGGGAAATATCCCGTTTTTTTTACCAATATTTGGGAGAAAATTACTCAGTATATCCGTAGGATTTATTACATTTGAACAAATTCTCTGAAGAAAAAATTCCAATGGGAGAAAATAACTATCTTACAAATTTTTCACCCATGAGAGAAAGCAAGGGATAGTTGTTAGGACTAAAATCCCATGATTCTACACTGGAATCCTGACTTTTAGGAATTCATATTTTTAAAAAAGACGTGACTTCAACTTCAGACCCTGTGATACTGCTTAAAATTCCCACAAAGTGCTTACATTTTGGGGGGATATCACAATTACAAAAGACAGTAAATAGTCTGGACAATATCTTGCCCAGAATGAAAAAGTGCTTATTACGAAATCAGCAATTTATTTACTTTGCATTCTAAGTATACGGTTGTTAATTCTTCTCTGTCATTACAGAATACAAGACGGTCTTAGAAAAAGACATAAAAAGTGAAACATCAGGGGATTTTAAAAGACTTTTGGTATCCCTGTTAACTGTAAGTTGTGCAAAAATTTCAAACAGATATTTTACATTCTGTATACTCGTACTAGTATGTTGTTCTTGATCGAACTTACATAATATTACATGTAGACTTCCTATTGTAAAGCATCTGAAAACATTTTTATTTTTTAATTTCAAAATTTGTCTCTTAACGGTTTTAACTTCTGTTTCAAGTGTGGCCGTCAGGAAGACACCAAGGTAGACCTACAAAAAGCTGAAACTGATGCTAAGGTAATATATGGAACAAAAAGTTCATATTAGGCCATCTTTAAAAGATTGTTTGTTCTCTCCTGACTCAAGATATAAGAATTTTTATTTCAATGAATTTTCAAAATACTTGTTGACAAGATAAGAAAGCTTTTTGGACAAAGAATTAAAATTTTTTGTTCTAATAGATTAAAAAGAAGTAAGTCGAGTCATTTTAGCGAATTTGTCAGGAGAGGCCTAGGGAAAACATATAATTTTTAAAGGTGCCCATTTAATAATTAGTATAATACCTTTATATATATACTAGTAAATTTCTTGAATTTGATTTTGTTCTGAATTGCTTGTTGAAGAACTGTTACTTTCTGAATACTACATGTAGTAATTGATCATCTTTATTTGATTTGGGAGGTGGGGATGGGGTGGAGGATATTTCTTTACTCTGCTGGTGACGCAAAAAAGTAGACATAAATTTTACTAAAAAGAAATTAATTGCTTTATAAACACGAATATATCATTTCAGAGATTATATGAGGCTGGAGAAAATATGTGGGGTACAGACGAGGCCGTCTTTAACTCCATATTAGTCCTACAGAGTTATCCACAACTCAAGGCTGTGTTCGATCTGTATTCCAAGATAGCCAAGAAAGACATAGAGGATTCTATCAAGAGTGAAATGTCAGGAAATTTAGAGGCGGGGATGTTGGCCGTAGGTAAGGTATATAATTAAAGGACAACAATTTCAGCAAAAAAAGAAAAATCAAGGAAATCCCCTAGAGTTATTGAAGTAGACTATGTTAGAATAACGTCATCCATATACTGTGTGCTATAATATATTTAATGATAATATCGTTGACCTACTCTGTATTATAATAAAGCCGTTGGTATACTTTACATAATGATTATAATGACATTGTTATTCTGTTTATTATACATGTACTTGTTTCTTTTTAGTCAGAATTGTCAAAAATAAAGCAGCATTTTTTGCCAAAAAGCTTTACGGTACCATGAAGGTATGTGAATTTGAATGCAAAACTTTTTTAATGAACAAAATAAAATAACAATTAATAAACAATTTGTTGTCATATCTCATTTCATTTAGAAAAAACGATAAAGTTATGGTAGTTATGTTAAATTTACACAGGGGTGTGGAACTGATGATGATGACCTGATCAGAATAATCGTGTCAAGGTCAGAAAAGGATATGGATGAAATCAAAAAAGAGTTTCAGAAGCTGTACGGCAAAACTCTGGAAGACTTCATCAAGGTAAAATCACAATAAGTTACAAAACCACCAACAGGTCATTATGAATGATATATAGTTGTAGCAAATATTTATAATTTCAACTACTATAACATAGAAATAAGCTTTGATAAAATGCATTTGGTATTAATGTGTTAGAATTTCAAAATCTTTAGTGATATTTGGTGTAAAGAACTGCATCAAAGTGTTATTGTTGTTTTAGTCCTTTTCCATCTAATCTGCGTTCTTTCTACCATTTTAGGGTGATACGTCGGGAGATTATAAAACTATTCTGTTGGCACTTATTTCCTAAGTTATAATGCCTGTAATCTGGGGAGCGGCAAACAAGGAAGAAGAAATACATAAATATGTATATATAGATTACAATTTTTCAATGCTTTCCACTGATTCGATCTTTATTTCAAAATGTAGTTTCTATGATAGTTAGTCTTATTTAATAAAGATGTAAATCTAATAAATTGAATTTTCTCTCTACTAAAAAATGTACCAACTAAGAAGTGAAATACTGGTCATATTGATAAAAACTTTGATGTAAAATTTCTGAAAAAGTACTTAAGAACTATTTTAACTTGTTAACAATGTAAAAATTAAAATAAAATTGAAGATTTAAAGTAATTTTTTTGTTCGAATTGATTGTACTTTCGTCTGAGTCTTTGTTCATAGTTCTACCCTCTGTCTACTGTTCTTCATGGAATTTAAGAGAAAGCTATCTGTATTTAGTTACTTGATACATTTTAGCCCCATATTGTAGCCCCAACTTACTACCAACTTATCCACATAACATTGGGATGTGTCATTTTTAGTTTGAATACTTGATATTCATGACTTCAAAAAGAACTATATTTCAACGATTCTTAATCTGTACGCATGTATTATGTAAAATCTGATCCCCCCTTTTAGCACAATTCACACTTCGGTGTCCGTTATTGTAAAATGAATTTTTAATAAATACCAACCGGGAATGTTTGTGCAAATTTCTATTTCTATTAAGCACATCTGTGCTGATTAGGTCTGTTCGTTCTTTTATTTGTCACTGTCTCGCTGTGTCTGTCTGTAACACTATAGATTTCGTACGTTTAATTCTTCTACCTTTAAATGTAAACTAATTTATGATAACTATAATTTATGATACCTGATTTTCAGGTCAAAAGTCTTTCTCGTGGTTCTTACTACACATATAGAATTGCAAAGAGCATCAAATAGTACATATTGAAATTTGCTCATCACCCATAATTTAGGCGTGTTTGCGTATTGATCTAACTGAGAGATATAAACTCCATATAAATGTATTTTGCTGTACAAGTAAGGGAAGTTGACGTTTGAAAAGATAAAGTCATCACGTTTACCATAGAGGTTGGTTGTTAGATAATCATCAACGTCTTTTTCCAAGTAAAATATCCAATTATGAAACAGGTGTGTTAGACTCTGTGGGATTTTTTTATCTCAAGCTAACCGGGATACATAGTATCGATCGACATAAGAATAGAAGTACCTATTGTTTATTACCCCAAAACAACAAGGAATTACCAAGTATGTTTCATCTTTTATTAATCTGAATTCAAAACTTGTCTATAGGGCTCATGCAGCTATGTAATCTAACACAAAGTGATCTAAGTATTTATCAGCAGCATCAAAAAACGAGACTCAAGTTATGACATAACCAGATAGAACTTCCTCTGTGGAATTGGATGAGCGACAGGCTGAGAGCAAGTAAAACTTGCCTACACAATGTATATGAAACATGCTCACTAGCACCTGATACGTGAAGGCTTAGGACAAGGAAATCTTGCCTATATAAGCTATGTCCATTAACGTGAGACATGCTAACTAGGGCCTGTGTCATGAAGGTTGAGGCAAAGTAGGTTTGCCTATATGAGCTCTGTTCACTAACACTTGTGTAAAGATCAGAGTAATCCTACCTAAGTAGAGCTAGACTTGACTATGATGAATATCTGATAATTGTCATAAAATAAGTACTCAACAATGATGCTGAATGATAGACGTACATGTACAATATCCCATACTTTGGAGAAATGGAATGGTAAACATACCATGAAGTAATTTGCCAACACAATCACACAAAAATAGTAGGCTAAACATAATGAACACAATCATATAACATCATGAACCCTTTTTGCATGTCTTATACCCAAACAAATGGTTGGTGGATGGGGAGATGGAGGTATGAACAAATCTTTACTGTAAGTAAACACAACTGCTGAAACCTCGATGATTGTAAACTGATCTGATTGGTTAGATAAATCGAGTGATTCTTGTATGTGGGCTCTTTAAGAGAAATAATTTATAGGTAAAGCCTGTAAAGTTGTTTTGGGGAATAAACTCTGATTATTAACATAATCAATATGTTATTACCCCAAAACAACAAAGGTGTTACCAAGTTTCATCTTTTATTAATCTAAATTTAAAACTTGCCTATAGGGCTCATGCAACTATGTAATCAATAGCCATTGTTAATTGACAATACGTCGTCGATATTTATAAATGTCAAGTTGAAGGCCACAAGTATTTTTCTTCTATTCGCATATAAGATTTTAGACAAATTTTGTTTCATAGGAATAAAAATATAGATCTTCTAATAACGGGGTGCAATTGGTTCCCATGGAAATTCCAGTACATTGTTGGAAGACTGGTCTAAAAAGACCATATTGTCAATCAGAAACTCAAGCATCTTTTTGAATTCAACTTTAGAGCACTTGTTTTTACAATCGGAATGTTTGTAACGAAAAGACCAATGACAAGGTAAGTAAATTTACGAGTTCCATTTTTATTGAAAAAGCAGCTGTCATTGATATCAAAAAGCCTGGAAATTTATTTATCGTGGGCAATAGTTGTGTATACAGCAAATTTGAAAAGTCGTAAGTTTTTAAGCTGTTGATTTTGATAAAATCTTGTGATTTCAAATTTTACAAAGGTTCCTTTGAATTTTATATGGCACAAAAATGGGACCAGTGTCTTTTCTATTATACCGGTATATATTTGAAAACAAAAAAAAGCTTTCATAGAGAAGCAGTACCATTTTGAACAACAAATTTTAGTGAAAAATCCTTAGTTGTATGGATCCATTCTTTTTTCACACTATGGACCAAATATTAAGTATACAGAATTTTTTGTCTTTGAAAATTTTCTTTTCGAGAACAAGGTCTAATTAGTCTAATGGATATTGAGGTTCGCCATATGTGAATTTAAGTTCAAACCCTTTGGGCTGGGTTTGGACCAATAGAAAGAGTAGATACACTATCTTTTACAAAAATTATACTTTTTAGATGATAGGCTTTAATCACAAAAAGGAATCACATATTAAAACATTGAAATAAATAGGAATTAGTTATTACAAGAAGCATATGTGATTCAGCGAACACCTAATTCACCATCCTCCAATCTTTCTTCATCAATATTATTTACCTCTTTAAACCCATAAAAGCTGAAACAGCTGATGTGGTGATTAGAAAATCACAATGCATGGATGGTCTATTTTGTATTGTTTTATGGACTTTTGATCTTGAATACTGTTCGTTATCTCCATATGTTTCATAGACCTGATGTTGTTGAAAGGCAGATATTGTTATCCTATATTTCCTTATGTAAAACAGATATGATTTTTTCGTTTGAGGAACGAATTAGACAGAAATCAATTTCTACTTGGTGTGATAATGAATTATTTTTTTTCTAGGAATTAGAAGGATTTCATTCAAGTACATGTTGAGTATCACGTACTGACGTAGAACCTAATTGTATTTCATATTTTGTATGTTATATGTACATTGTACAATATTGCTGGTACGTGTCTTTAATATGTGTTATTGTT
This sequence comes from Saccostrea glomerata, assembly GCA_003671525.1. Taxonomy (NCBI): domain Eukaryota; kingdom Metazoa; phylum Mollusca; class Bivalvia; order Ostreida; family Ostreidae; genus Saccostrea; species Saccostrea glomerata. The sequence continues at coordinate 269,649 of PRKT01000012.1, read as the reverse complement.
TATTGTACTTAAAGTAGAATATAAGATATATCCCTATTGTGACCTCGTTCTAACCCCGATGTCATATAATTCATAGAAAAAAAACTCCCTATGAATGCTCATTTATCTAAAAGAATAACAGTTTCTTGAGAAGAAAATTTAAAAAAGAAAAAAAAAGATATTTTAAATGTTGGTAAAATTATCTTTATATGAAATATTACCCCTTACTCAAGTTACTTATTTTCCAACCTTACCAAACTGAGCACTCGATTAGAAAAGCAAAAATAACTTTACGTACAAATCTGATTATAGCAGTTACGTGAAGAAGAAGTCACAAAAGTTAAAATTATCTTTTTCAGTTTTTTGACAAATAGTTCTTGAGAGGAAGAATTTTGAGTTGTGCCACTTAGTTTTCTCTTTTTCTGAATATACTCCTCGTGAAAGAAAATGTTATCCTTCGTTCAAATTATATTTCCGCAAAGATGAATTGTGTCTAGATTGGTTAAAATTTGGCCTAGTGGTTCGAGAGAAAAAGGTAAAAACGAAAAGTGTACAAATATTACTCCTCAACCAACACACTAGAAAAGAGAGGGAAAATTCTTATAACAAAGAGAAAAGGCATTGAAAATGACCTCATGATTAATGGTAGTGTTTGAAAATATGCACAAACTTTTCATAATTTTATTTTCTTTTGTAAATACAGTCAATACATTAAATATGGTAATAAAATTGTTTAAACGAACAATATTCCAGATCAAGTATCCATGGAAACAATCGAGTCGGGAGTGGATCAAACATTGGCCTCTAAAAGACCAGAGGTAGGATCAGGTACCAATGAGGAAGAAGCATTCCCAATGCAACTGACAGTGATCCTTGTCATGATCGGGAAAACAGCAACTTCTGCAGATATTTCAGTGTGTAAATAACCGACTAATAATTGGGGTTAAAAACCTCAGTCAGCATTCGACTTGATGATAGATTGTACTTGCTGACATAATCATTGTATCGACCATAGAACTTGAAAATGATTAATTGAAATGGGTCACCGTTGATATACTTGCTTCATCAACTTTTTGGTCAATAGCTTGTTTTGTTTTAGAAGTGATTTAGACATCGAACATGCACTTGTGTTTTAAATTACCTGGGAGACATAATCCTTATTTGCAGGTGGCAAATGCATATTTCTGAATTAGTATTGGGAGTTTACAGTTGAAAATTAAAATACTCACGTTTGGTATAAAGTTTTATTATTATACTCGTATTTCCAGTAACGTTTTTTTGCAAGTAAAAAAACTAGTGACCAAATACAAACACAAAATTCCTTCCTCGCTCGAGTAGCGCAGTTGTAAAAGCGTTTTATCTAAGGTAATGGAGTAAGTTTTCTTTTTCTAATTGTGTTCAGTCTCTTCGAGAAATTTTCGCTCATTTTTAGACGCCACCTTTCGGAAACAAGTTTAAAATACAAAAATAAGTGTTAAAATATAAATAATAAGATTTTGAATTTAAACGCACGAATTACAAAATGCAACATAATATCTAAAAAAAAATAAAATTATACAAATTTAATTAATCATGGCATAAATATATATATATATATAATATGATTCAAAGCTAAAGCATTTTATAAAATATGAAAACAGAACATTTAAAAGGACCAACAATGGCTCGTACAGAACCTCCAAAGTTAGCTTAATGATTTCCCATCTTTATGGATGATCTTTATTCTTGTTATGATATGTTTTTAACCATTTTCAAAGTTTTGTGAAAAGTATAAAATTCTGATTAAATAAATTGTTGTAGCCTCCCCTTTGTTCTTTTCCTCTCGCCTTAAACGTTTGTCTAGTGACACCAGATTTATCTACTTTTCTTTCTTGTCCCCAGTTCCCACATCACCTCCTACAACCGCGTCCCGGAAGCGGTCGCTAGCCACAAGGTATGGTATAATGTAAAATATGGTTGATCCTTTAGCGAACAGAGGCGGCAGAGTGACGGCTAACATAGAAATACTGGTAATTTGAGTGTGCTGGCTCCAAACTGCAAAATAGCCGTACGGTCCCCAGCCTATCCCAGCAATCAGCAGGAAAGCAAATGTTATCTACAAAATATAATGTTATCATCTCTTCGGGAAACAAAACTGAAATATGGACAATATATTATCCCTGTCATCATTGATCATATCTAGAGAAAGTTAACTACATAGTTGTGGAAATTTAACAGAAATGGAGCCGTACCCAGACAAGTTGTTTTTCAGTGAACCAGTTTTGTGTGTTGACCTCGAGGATCGTGTGGGAGTCTACGTAACTTTTAGCAGACTTGAGGAAAATGAACGCCAACAGATAAATGACGGAGTATTCAACAGTCATGAAAATTACGAAGGATGTGTGGTTAAAGTCGTGTTTCAGCCAGTTCAAGCCGCAGGCAACTCCTGATGCTTCCATCGAATAACTAAACGGGAGATTGACAGAACAGTTCAATACTTATGAGATTAGTTATTACAAGCTTCAGCTGAAAAGTAGAAATTTGTCAAATAAGTAAGAATACGGCTGACGATAAGTAGCTTACCTGCTCCAACCTAACACTGGAAGAATAGCCCAAACGAACGCGTGTATCCAGACGGCTAGGGCAATCAGCCACCACGTGCTGGAGCTCATTGTATCGTCTGCTCAATACAAATGATTTTGTCAATGTTCTAACTTTTTCTTCATGCAAGACTTAAAGGTACATTTATATACTTACATGTTTGTCTTTGTCGGTTGGCCAGGTATCGTTCAAAGCATAAAGCAAATACAAAGCCTGTGCAAGCTATACCCCCTGTGTAGGACTCCACTCCATATAATTGACAGCCTTCTTGACCAAACAACCATCTGTAAATAGTTTATTTTCCTTTAGATTAGTGTTTAAAGTAACAAAGAAATAAAACTTCAGTACTGCAAATGTAAATTTATTCTTTAAATCATCCTCCTTTTTGTCAGGATTAACGGTAATTGACGATTGTCGTAAAACCTACTTCCCATGCCAACTCGAGAGACCCGAGAAGGGGAAGCCGAGGACCACCAGGATGTTAGAGAACGCCAGGTTCACGTGGAGGATGTTTTTAGGGGAGGTCAGCACTCCATCCTTCATAAAAGTTTTCAGCACAAACGAGTTCGTCAAAACTCCCAATATTCCTACAGAGAGAAACAAGCTCTGGCAAGAAAACTAAACATAAACTATGAAAACAGAAATATATTTTGGGGATTTAAGATTGTTGATGAAAATATTTTTCTTCTTAATGCAAAACAAGATATGAACCCTGAAGATCTAGAGTGATCACTTTAGTGCTGGCTGCTTTTAAATTCTTTCTTTTTATTATAATCTGATAAAATGATATTGGTAAATGATTACCATAATGTCTTGCATGTGAAAATAAATCACATATTATAGTCATGAAAAGCTTGCTTTGTTTAACACACAACTAATTAATCAGAAGCTTTTGCATATTGCGGGAACACGATATATCTAATGCATGTACTGCTAATGAATTTTGGTTGTTCACGCCAAAATTGTTCATTATAAGCCATTACGCACAAAATCTATTTCATCCATGGATTATTTTACTGGCATAGTTTGATTTAAATCCTAATTATATATTGTCTCAATTTACAAAGAAAATAGAAAATAGATAGTTTAAAATAAAACATTTTAATACATGTACAACTTAATCCTTATTTTTGAGAAATTCCCCCCCCCCCCCCCCCCCCGTACATCATCTTGAATCTAAAAAGGCCTTAACATGCAAGTGTATCCAGTAACACCGATGATGTTTTCTTATGGAAGCAAACTATACAATATAAAACAACACCGAGAACCTGGATTATATATAGACATTTAACATACAATATATTTAATGTTAACAAAATGCAAATAGAGAAAAATAAAAGTTATCTTAAATTTCTCTTTTTTACATCTAAACATTATAATAGTTCCTCTTTAATAGATATATTACTTCCTGCTTTCTTAAATAATGAAAAATGATTGATTTTCCCTTCATGTTTTAATTTATCTATTATCTAACCGTGTAAACAGAGGCTGCTATTCTAAGAGTATTCATTTTACTTACCAAATAAAAAGTAAAGAACTGCTACACCTTTGTGTTCAAGATCTGAAAATTCTCCAGAGTCTATTGAGGCCATTCTTCACCTTGTTTAACACGAGGCACCGTCAGCATGGAGTGGCCAGACGAGCTTCAGCGAGTGAGACTATAGGCATGTAACGATGGTTATATACAGTATACAGGTACTGATAATGCTGAAATCAATACAAGTCTGGGAACTGCGTGAGAGTGACAATTTTAACACATAGACCAATCGGCTTATTAACAAAAGCATACACCTATAACTGCACGTAAATGTGAGTCTTGCACAAGCCCAAATTCATGTGTGGTGCTTGATTTTATCAACTCAAATACGGTTTAATTAAAAGGGCGAATTTGTTTATGCTGTACCTAATTTTATTTACTCATTTACCATTGAAATCAAAGGTCACATTTCAAGTTTGAAATAGAAGAAAATGTTCTTTTGAAAAGGCATATTTTGAATCAGAAATTACTGTTTTTTATGTTTATTTATTGATAACATACGAGTACTTTCAAATTTCCATAAGCAGAGATTTATAATGCTAGCATTAGAATTTCATTTTCATCCATTGTAAATTCTAATTCCCATGTGAATTTCAAGAGACTGTTGCAAGACCTGTTTTCAAAGACTACATATATAATGAGGAGCCCAATCGTCTTTTTGATACTTCAGGTTTATGTGTGGAATGAGAAGGATTGTCAGTTGAATAGGAATGTGATAGGCTATCACAAAATATGAAGGTTTCTAAGTTTTATTTTCATTAAAGAAGCGCAGTTGTCCATGACGTTAAAAAACCCTAGCTACTATAATAAGAGGCGAGAAATGGCTGTATAAAGAGTTAAATGAATTCGTTTTAATGCCACATGTATCATATTGATTTTCACATGTGCGATTTAAAGTATTTCATTTTGTTTACAATCCACATTTGAATAACATTTCTAGAATAAACTGCTGCACAGTGCTGCTGTAGTTCCACACTCTCTTGATATGTTTATGAAGAGTAAAGATAAGACTCAATGTAAAACAATTAATGAATAACTTATCTTAGAGTTTAAAGATTTGTATGAATTTTCTGGAATCCAGAAAAGGAACCCTATCTTTAAGCTAGAAATGTTAATATATTTAAAAAATGACGTGCTTTTGAAGAATCTATTTCTATAAAAGGGACCTAAAAGCACACAAAAGACCACCACCTCTAAAAATAGATCCAATTACTTGTAAATTGTATTTGTATTAATAAAAACTTACAGAGGCTAAGACGACACATGTTTTGTACATACCGATCGTGTACTTTTTTTATTTTCAAATTAATTTTGAATCATTGGAAAGATCAACCCATAGATCAACCAATGGAGTTCGAGATTAGCAAACTTGGTGAAATATCTGAGAACAGCACAAAAAATGACATTAAAAAGGCCATAAATGGTTTTCTGGAACTATGAAAGATGAATAAAATATCTGGAATATGAGGAAAATACCGGTATATATTCAAGGATATCCTGCTTTTTTTTTATTTTTAGCATATAAAGTATGAACTTATGATTGAAGGAGCAACAATAAAAGGTTTATACAATCTATTATACTAGGTAAACAAGATATTCCGTACTAAATCCAGTGTAAAATAAACCAGCTATTTGACTGAAAGACGCACATTGATGACGTTTTCCGTCCAAAGTTGTCTTTGATTCTTCGGTCAAAGAAAAAGACATTACATTCATTTTCCTAATGTTTTCTTAGTGAAACATTCAAATATGAAACAAATGTGTAAGACGCTTTGGTGTCTTTTAATTCGATGGGATATTTAGAATTATTATTGGTTTGAAAACAAATAATAATTGATAAAATGTCTCTATAATATATATATATATATATATATGTCATATTGATCATTACAGCATTTAGTAATCCCAAGGAACATTTAAAGCGCGTTTTCTGGCTGGCATCTGTAAGGAAATAATGCATTTTTAAAACAGATTTTAGATTCTCGTTTCAACTCAATCAAATGATGATTCATAGCTCAGTAACATCTCTCACCCTTAATCTTGCATTCTCAGATAACATGTTGCTCACAGCAACGACATTTTTGGTGTCTCTTCAGATTTGAACAAAAGGTTCGATTGCAATCTTTTTGGTCCCCCTTTTCCGCTTAAACCGTACTCTGTGTAAGAAATGTCTTTTTAGATATCAGAACATCTTCATTTGAGCTTTTCAGCAATATTGGCAATGAACCACAGTTATCATATTAATAAGCTCTCAATTTATCGTCTTGAAAGAGATATTTAAAAAAAAATAATTTTAAGCTCAATGAATTAAGTGACCATGCTTACTTTGAAATGGAATTTTTCAAAAATTAAAATACATCAATAAAAATATGCAATTTTTAATGATTATGAGGTTTTAATAAAAAGTTTTTTCTGGCGTCAAAAAGGTAAACTGCTTCTACAAGTATATATTTCTGATAAATGTTAAATTCCTCACTGAAGGGCTTTTGTAACACTGCATTGCTTTACACGCCATAATGAAGCGGATTTATAATATATTTTACTTGGCAAAAGCTGAATATTCGCGTGGACAACTTTGTTCTTCGTTCGAACGAATATTTTGAACATCATTTCTCTAATAAAGGAGGACAGCCAGAATAATAAAGGAAGGTACGTGTATAAAGCACATGAAGCAAATGCACGTTGGGACAGAATATGGATATCTGAACTTTTTTATCGACTCAGTCCCTTTGCGGTATCTAGGGTTTCGTGGTACTTTTACGAACAGTTAAGGATAAAATTGCTTGTCTGTTCATATTGCTGTGTCAGAATGGTTAAATAATGCTTGCTCTGTCGGTAGGTGTCAATGAAAATCTACTTAATGCCTTTCTCCAAACATTACGCTATTCTTATTAAATAGTATTCGGTTGATGGTGTTTTTTTCAAGACTTACAATTTCCTAAACATATGTGTCATTTTATGCTTTAAAAAATATGCAAACTGTTTAATTCATTGAAATATTTTGAATTAATGAAATATATACGGAGATAATGAATAGAGTTTAAGCTCAAAAGTCCATTAAACAATACAACATAGAAGCAAAGCAAACAAGGACATCAAAATCATCAAAGGTGGGATCAGGTGCCATGGAGAAGTGAGTTTCCCATATGGACCTGTCACACCCGCCGTTTGCTCCTTGTCATGACTGGGAAATAACATTAAAATCCGTCGACAGTTCAGTGTGAAATAATGGATTACAAAAAGTATGACTAACATCAGTCAGTATTTGACTCAATGAAAAATTGTTTTGTTTACAAGGTCATTGTATCGACCATAGAACTTACGAAATTATGACTTTAAAGGAGACTGTTGATATTCTTGTTTCAGCAACTTGTTTGTCAATAACTTTCCTCGTTTAAAAAATTGCTCATACATAGAGCATGCTCTTGCATATCGAATCAACTGAGAGATGTAAACCCTGTATGCAGATGATGTTGATCCCCTTCTGCAGACCAATTATTACCCACAGAACAAGGATTTAAATAACTGACGACGTAAACATGTTGTCCCTACCTGGTTATCTGTAGTTCTCTTGTTCTTCATAGTAATAAAAATGTTTTTCTTATGACTCATCATATAGAACGTTACCTCTCCATTTTGGCACTGCCAAGCTGCAGAGCTTTGAAAAATCTACAGTTTTCATTAAAAAAAATCTTGTATAATCGTAGCCTTGATGTTTTAGAGGAAGATTCCCAAATATGTCCAATGCAAACTTTGACCCCGCAGTGCGGGCAATGCCTCGCCCATTGCAACATGATTAAAAATACATCTAAATAAATAATTCAGATCCTTGCATATTCATATTAATGATTTTGGCCCTGATGTTCTTAGTGAAAAGGTGGTTAAGGATTACTCCTTTACATTTCAAAATAAAACTTTAAACCATATTCTGCCCTTTCCCCCGTCCCCAATATTTCCAAGGGTTATCTTTTTTAAAGCAAAAGGTAATTCTTCAAAGAAACATTTTTCTATTTTATGGCCAAACGTGTCTTATTGAAAGATTGTCTGAAATTGACTCAATGGCCCTGGAAAAAGCTAAAAATGTGAAAGTTTAAAACCGACGAAACATAAACCGGACATAGCTACATCTGAAAGGCATATTTAGTCTTTAGGACAAAATATACAGTGCATTGACTCTTCTAAGCGTGAAGAAGGTGTTTATTGGCAGAAACGGAAATTTTAGCGGAGATAACAATTTCTTGCTGTGAGTTGTGAAAATACTTTCAATGTTTGACACCTACATCAGGCGCCATTAGATTCCATTATGGGCAGATAACTCGTGTTTTTTTTGTGTGATGCAAACAGAAACAAAAATCAAAATTGTGATAATTTTTCATTAACAATTGTGCATATGTTCGATAGATCCACAATTATATGAGTTAGAGGAGTATCCATTTCTAATGTAAAATTTTAACAATTTATAGATCTTGTGTTTTCACAAGATCAAATACTTCAAGAGTGATAATTAAATATAACGACTGCTGGACATCTGTCCACCTAGGTAAGGTGTGATTGACTGTTGCATAAGAGTAGAACATTTACAAATCTCGTGTTTATTAGAAAATCTCTGCAAATGGTGATAGGATATATAACGGTTAAGAATAGTGTTTTATAAGCATATACTAGTACGAAGCTAAGATAAAGGACTTTCTTTTAAGAGAGGATGAAAAAAATCAAATTGTATAAAAAATATATTATAAACTTGCGTTTCAATGAAATAACAAAATTGCCATAGTATATGCATGCAGTTATGTAATAAAAGATCTAGATATTTATTATATTGTCAATAAGTAGTCAACAATTGATAGCAGTGAACTTTTAAAAAATACTACCAGATGACGTTTGAAAATTTAAATGAATGCTAATTCTAAGACAATGATGCAAATGGCGATAACGCACAGTATTCAAGATCAAAAGTCCATAGAAAAAACAAAAAAGGAGCAGAGCAAACACGGATCTCCAAACCATCAGAGGTAGGATCAGGTGCCATGGAGGAGTGAGTAGCTCCTGCCGACCGGTCACACCCACCGCGTGTGCTCCTTGTCATGATCAGGAAATATGGGGAAAATCCAACGTCAATTCAGTGTATAAATACTCAGTAATGGACTAACACTTCGTATGAAAAACGTCAGTCAGCATTTGACTTAATGATAAATTGTATTGGCTGACAACGTAATTGTATCGACCATAGAACTTACGAAATGATGACTTTAATCGAGACTGTTGGTATTTTGTGTCATCAACTTGTTTGTTACTAATTTCCTTTTCGTTTTTAGTAAAAAGAATAAATAAACTCATTGACATATTAATGTATCCAGAGAAATCAAGAGATACACGTGAAATATCCCTAAGCTGATCCAAATATCACATTCAAGTTTTTTTTTCAACAATTGCTTCCCAACTTTTTTTTATTGACAAAAAAAGAAAAGAACTGCACAATTCCTTAGTATCGAAAATCTAAAACTTAATTCTACAACGTGTTAAGATTTTCCTTGTCGTTCATAAAAAAATAGAGTCTATGACTTATCATAATGAATAAAGATGCATTAAATTTCATTTTTCACATGCTATGAATACTTATAGTTAAAAAATCATTATCATCGAAAATCTCTTGATTTTTCCTAGTCTTCACAAATAAAATTCGCTACTAAAATTTATTAGCATTGTCGCTACATTGAGCTAAAAACTGTTTTAAAATGCCGTCTGTTGAAAGATTAAAATGGGGGCGTGTGTAAAAAATGCGGTTCATTACAAGAATGGCTTAATTTGCTGTTTAGAAACTCACGTTGCCTTTCACGCTGCTTAGTGTTCAGATGGATTAAGAAATTCCAAGGGAGAGCGTATTATTAAAATCTAAAGAGACACCAAAAATGTCGATGCTGTGAGCAACATGATATCTGTAAATGCCAGAATTACCTTAAAGGCGTTGGTAAGACAGTAAACATTTTATCATTGCAGTTTATGGAGTTATGCCAAAAAGAAAACATGAAAATGTCGGTGCAATATTTGTTTGTTATATGAGCTACTAGTCTATTAAAAATAAATATTGCTACAAAAGAAGATATCATAAACTTGTATGATGGATATCGTTGTTGAAAATCGGAGATCCCTAAAAAGAATATCATGAGCTGTTTAAATCATAATACAGAGACATAAGACATTTGTTTAGGACTTCTAGGGATTAAGAATAAAAGAAACTGTTTTTGGAGTTTTTCTTATTTTTAGACCGCATTTTGCATTATTTATTGACCAGCCCTCCTGTAGTAGGACTTAGATGATTAAATATATTTGATAAGTAAAAAAAGCAATAATATAAATTTTTAATTAAGAGCTAAAAATCAAGGAACCCTGCTCTCTTAACTGGCATCATAAGATTAAGTCTTCCAACAACCTGATTAAGTCAAGAATTTTCAAGGGTACCAATTGCTCTATGTTATTAGCAGACAAATTGTTGTACTCGTACCGAGCAAAAACTTCTAAATAATATATACTTATGTAAGAAAAAGTCTCTTGTGATTTGCAATACATTATTTACTTTAGTAGATATATCAACCACGTTTTATCCAGTAGCAATATTGGTTTTTATTCTTACGTTGGTATTGGTTTTCATTCCTACGTTGATTTGCGTCTCCACATTAGTGAAGATTCTCGAAAGGGACGTTGAAAACACAAAATAAATCAATCTTACGTTGATTCAATATATCTATTTGAACTCGAAAAAAAAAAGAAAAAAAAAAGATAGATTAATGTTTGTATATTTTATCAAATAAACCGTTACTAGTAACCTAAAGCAAACGTTATGATGAACGTGATGACTTAAACATTTCCATCGTCAATTTTCCTTGTTGTTGTAGCTTTATATCCTTTTCACCTGCACAGAGAGTTTAGGTAAATTCGAAACGTAAAAGAACAATCTATTCATACGAACATTTTTTTTTCTAAAAGAACCAAACTATTGACAAACAACGTGAGGAAACATGGATACCAACAGTTTCGTTTAAAGTCAATGTTTCACAAATTCTCTGAGGCTATATATCGCTGTGTAAAATGTTGGTTGACTTTTTCATAATAATTTTTATTTGATTTAAACAGTGAATTGTCTTTTTTTGTTTTTTGTTTGTCCGATGGTGGTTGTGATCGGTCGAAAGGGGATGCTAATTTTTCCCATGGCACCTGATCCTACCTCTGATGTTTTAACAGCCCATGTTTGCTCTGCTCTCCATTTCTATCATTTCAATGGACTTGTTTACTGTTAATAACCTCCATATTTCATCAAAAAGTTTCTTTTTTATCGTTTTAAGAAAAAAAATCTATTGATAAATCATAAACAATAGAATTGATATTTTGATTCACCTTCGCAATTAACCGTCTTATACATATTTATTGGCATATTCTGTATGTTGCCATTGCGACTCGTCGAACATCGGCTTTTTTGTTATTATAATTACAATGGTTTGATTATTCGATGTGTAAGATGTGTTATCTCACAAATGAGCTTACGGACCGTCGCCTCAGCTATCTACTTATAACGTGTCAACGAGAAACCAATATAACTGTAATATCAAGGATAAGAAACTGGTTTTGATCAATAGTTAAGTAGGGTTCTCCTGATCACATGAGTGTAGGAGAAAGAATTATATATAATAACCCTTCCAGCTTTTGTCGACGTTCATATTTTCATCTCTGTTATCTTTGTTCTTCTGTTTTTGAGTCATTCAGGCATTGCTCATTCATATCAAATGTTGATTCAACGCTTATGATATTAAATGAAATGTATTTTACAAGCAAAATACAAGCAATTGCAACATAGATTGAGGGGGGGGGGGACTGAAAAAAAAGTCTTTTCGACTTGACTTTATGTAGGGATTATATGCATTAGTTTCATAGAGAGTTATCTCTCATATATGAACATCACCAAACCTTTAATGTTGTGAGGAAGTTGAGAAAACATCGCACAAAAGAAAGTAAAAATAATGTGAAGCACTCATCTAATTCTTTCTTTTTTCCCTACTCATCGTTCCTATAGTATCTGTCTTAGTTGCAAGAGGCAAGAATGAATGTTGCCAAAGCGATGGACAGTCATCAAAAGAAAATAAGTATATACAGTATAAATAGAGAATATTCAATGTTTTGCAGTTGGATATGGAATTTATTATATGAGCGGAACAAGATTTTTTTTAATGAAGTGTAAAAATGTCAAAAAAATTGTCACACGAGTGAAAAATATTTTCGTATCCAACAAGACATTGATTTTTCTGTTTATTACATTTCCTTTGATTTTCCCTTTGCTTTGGGTGTCTATTCGTTACACAGTGTCACAGATAGTGGCGTCTTTAATGATCAGTTGAGATTCATGTGTGACCAACATTTTGACAGTTCTAGTCTCTGTCCGGATGGTTAACTTACTCTCTTGGTCTTCTTACGGGTCAGGGAATATTTTTTAACAATATACTTGGTATTATGAGTTCTACAGCACTATTCTTTCATTGTAGAAAAAATAATAATATAGGTAATAAACAACTTTGCATGTATGACGCGAAAAATAATATAGAAATCTAAGAGGAAAGAAACATTAGGACACAAGGTTTACGTCAATGTGGTACAGAGAAATTCCAATGCTGTTGTAACCTATGGTAATGATAATAAATGTACTTTTCTGAATAAAATTTCCGTTACACTTTAAATCAACTTTTATTCTACATTCAAAATTTTATTCTTCTACATTTTCATCACAGTCATATGGACATAAATTTCTTTCCCTGTTTCCCTAGAACTTTTATCTCTCCCCCTTGCCTTATTGTATATGTCTTTTTTGTTATTTTCTCTATTTTTCTAGTTACTAGCTATCCATCCTTTGTCTGCGTTTTGAACATCCTTGGGAAAAATGCCTATTTTAGAGGTTTTTTAAAAAAATTATTATTTATTGACTTTAATCACAAACATAATACACATACACAGACTCACCATGACTGAGGGAGTTGAAAAATATGAATACACAAAATACACAAATATGATAATATAGATGACATATATCTAGATGTTTATGTTTTTTAATATGTGGTTTTTCAAGGTTAATTAAATCTTAAATTCAATTATTGGTAAAATTTAAAAAAATTATTTGATTCTTTTGAAGTAGATCTCCAGATTTAGAAATGATTACTTTGAGAGTAACAATTTAAAACGAAAGATGACATTTATATTGACTGTATACTTCAGGGAGGTGAAGGATTTTTAATTCCCTCAAAAGGAGCAAATAAAAAGTAAATATAAACTAACGTATTTGAGAAATTCTGATACTCTAGCTTATCTTTATCCTTTCTATACCTTAAATTTCTATTTCAAGAATTCTTTTACGACAAACATCATTGATTTTTTTTTTACACTGCTCCTTGCTAAGTATGCTTAAAACTCGAAACAAAAGACATCATAGAATCAAACATATATGTTTTATGTTTGGATATTTCACTAGAAAGTGGCGTTAATGAATACCAAATAGCAAAACTTTATGATGACCGTGACGACTTCGAATTTCCAATCATCAACTTCCCTTTCGTATGTAATAATACCCTTATCAGCTGCATATGGGGTTTATGTCTTCTAGTTGATTTAATACGCAAGAGCGTTCTCTACCTAGGAACACTCTTTAAAAAGAGACAAGGTATCGAAAAATAAGTTAATGATTGAATAACATCAAGAGTCTCGTTTCTTGACATTGAATTGTCTCGATTGTTATGTTTGCTTGATCATGATAAGGAGCACACGGCATGTGTGACAGGTCTACAGGGAATGCTTACTCCTTAATTGAACCTGAATAAACAATGATGTCTTAAAAACTTGGTGTTTGTTTTGCCCCCTCCCCCATTGTATTGTTCCAGTGATTTTTTAACCTGATGATCCTTTAGTTATGTTTTATTAAAAACAATTAGAACTGATCAAAATATCTACAAGTATATAAATTTTTGAATCCATTCAAATAGTTCCGTCCTCTTACAATATGCTAAAGATAGTCCAATCCTCAGGATTATAAAATTAGCAGTTAGGTAATCAAATATACTCATAAAAGTATCTCGGAATCCACAAAGTGATGTAAATTTATCCGTTGTATTTCTTTAAAATTAAAGATTTAAGTTAATCATATTATATAGGGAAAATTGTCAAATCTCCAATATTTTTGCAGAAAAAGCGAATTGGAATATCACTTATATCAGCAATGCATTTTCTAATAGCAAATTGATCAACAAATATTTTTTAGGTTAAAAAACGATAGGTATCCAGGCATTCAGAGAAATTGTCTTGATTTTTATACTTATTTAGTATTTTTTGTCTTCTATTTCCATCATGTATGCTGTAATACATAGTGTAAAAGGATTTTGCTATCATTGCAAGACACCACAAATCACTTCTAATTTCATATCATGCTAATAAATATATATTATTATAACAGTAACTTGATCCGAAGGGTCGTATCACGTCGAGTTGACAGGCGCGGATCATCAGATCTAACGAGACGCGAAGCGTCGAGTTTGATCTGATGATCCGCGCCTGTCAACGAGACGTGATACGGCTCTTCGGATCAAGTTACTGCTATAATGATAAATTCATTATATACCCCCTTATAACTAGCTAAACATAGCAGAGTAAAACTTCAGAGATCAATTGTATAATATTTATCCATAAAACAAAACATACTAACAATGAACTTTTTAACGCGCAAGAAAAATAACGTCATGTTTTTGCGTACTACGTCATCAGTTTCAGAGAGTGGTGATATGGATTCAGAAAACCACTGTGTGGTGATCCGGAAAATCGGATCAAACTCTGTAAAATTAACAGTAACAAAAACAAGGAAATTGATGGGTATATAATAAACTTTGATATCTAAGGCTAGATTGAAGAAAATCTTATTTTTCTAAAACTGTATTAATTTTTTTCCTTTTAGAGGGTACAAATGTCAACTTTTATCATACCTTTTCTAAGACTCCAAAAAGCCTTGAATTTTATAAAGATGAATAAAATGAAAATTGTTGCATGAAAAAAAAATTAATTTTCAAGCTTCATTTTGATGCATTTCAAATTAAATATGAATTTCCTAGCTGAGGATTGTATCATAAGATGAAACAGCAATGCAAGTAAAAGAAAAGCTATGTATACATATCACTGTAATCCTTGAGAAATAGATCTGAGGACCTCTTCAACAGAGCTACGTTCGCGAGCGCTCGCCATAAATTCCTTATTCCTCCAATAGAAATGTTCGCGAGTACTCACTATGTTGACCAGGTCTCTGGAACTTTGGGCCCCTTTACAACTCTGTCTGACTCGAGAAACATGGCTTGAAATATTTTGCACAACTTGAAAATAGTTTTAAAAATCTTTGAAAAATAATTTTTCAGATGCTGTTGAGTAGAGTTAACATTATTTTCCAATAAATCAGCATTTTTTTTGTAAAAGTTTGGACTTCCTTTATGGCTTTATAGTAATTTTGAATCTTTAACACAAAAGAATTTATATGCAATAGAGCTATTCATTTAATATTACTGTAAAATAAAAATCTTCAAATTACTGCATTCTTCATATCATCCCTTTAATGATATATTTGAATAATTAGGATTTGAATCATGGTCTGAAAGATTATATATACATGTAGTGTGTTTGAAATTGTCCCAATCGGCGTGAAAATTAAATGGACGACGACCTACAGAGTGCGTCATTTGAACGTATATCAGTTGACATATAATAAGTAGAATTTATGAATGTAAACAATATTTGTATTTATCACATATTTTCCCCTTCATCCCGTTGATATAGCTCATGTGATATCGTTTTCGTATCAACACTATGTATTCCTACGCCGCGTGACGTAATGTAAAGAAACAAATATATGTGCATGATAGAGAGAATGGCTTAATTTGTCAAATTTCACTTTATTTGATATATTCAAAAAAAATTCATTCATGAATTAAAAAAAAACATGTTCTGAAATACTTTCTTTCTTTTATTTTTGTACGAACTATTTCAGACAACGTAATGTTATTTATTACGTTATTTGGTCCGAGGTAACCGAAAGAACTTTGAATTAGAAATAAAGACATTTAAAGTGAACAAAAATATGTGATAAAAAGAATCTCCCATGGTTTGTGGTTTGATATGATTTTAATCCAACTCGTTGTGTGTTTTCTATCCCCTCGCCAAGGCTCGGGGATAGAAAACACACAACTCGTTGGATAAAAATCATATCAAACCACAAACCATGGGAGATCCTGTATACATCATGCATTTTTGTTTATATATAATATTTTACCAGTCCCGTAATGAATTAATTTTTGAAAAGTCATAAGAACATGACCTATGACGCTTTTCGTCGGAAAATTTTACGAAAAGCGTTTGCTTGTATATCACAAGTAAGTAAAAATGTACACAGGTATAAGATATAAGAATATAGTTGTGCTATAGTATTGATAGCACACATCATCTTAATGCTTTTGGTGTGTTATAAACCCTTTTGCAGCCATTAATGCATCTTTCTACGTGAAATAAGCTGGGTGCTCAGTATTCTGCTAATCCCCTCTCTTTTCAAGTTCTGATTTGCCACTGCTGAAAAATGCATGGAACTGATGAAAAAACAGATAAAAGCTCTATACCAGCAACAATCTCATGTGTCAGCAAAACTGTTGCATGCAACCGATACTTATTCTGGTGCATGAGCTGCAATTTATCTTATCAAATTAATTGCAGTATATGCTTAAGCCTTGATATTGGGTACAATTAGACAGATATCTTTGTGGACTGACGTCAAACCCTGTCACAAGGAAAGTCTGTCCATACGTGGTTACCTCTCAAACAGATCTCAAAACATTTATTTGTCAAAGATTGTTTTTAATGTCACTCAAATAACTCATTCAATGCTACTTTTTAAATACTTTAATCTTAAAGATTTTATTTAATCATTTTTTCTCTTTGTACAGTGGATACCAATTGCAATTATTGGATACTGTTAATCTATTCCTTATGATGTCATTTATGAAATTGGAAGATATGGGGTAATTGAGTATTATTTTAAATAGTTTAATCAATGTTTAATGGAGGGTCTTTTTTTTTTTTTTTTTTTTTTATAGAATTTATTAAAATATCTTTAAAGTGTAATGCAGCTGGGGAGCAGACAGAAAGGCGAAAAGATGTAAAATCCATAAAAGTAAGGACATTTCTATAGATTATGAAAAGGTATGAAGACATTTAGTAAATCAATAATCAATACGTGATTTTCATTTGTTTCCAAAAAGTATCCTTTTAATGTATAAATGACCAACGAAATGAATAATAACACAATTTTTTATTGTTTGTGTCCTTGGTCATTTTCAGTGTTGTATACCCATCCGTGACCTTGTTTCTATACGTAGTAGATTCGACACTTACGATATACAGTGTTGTTCGTTTTAGTTAACTTTTTTTGAATTGTGTAAGCATTCTAAAATTTTGCCATAGATTAATTTGTTAAACTTAATGACGCTTTTTTTTCCGTCTTAAGCACTTACATTGTTCTAATGAGAAGTAATCTCCAAAAAGTCATTTCCTTGAATTCCAAACCCTTTCCGATATTCCTTATGGATTGTCTATTTATTATTATAAATCTACAATTTTCCTCTCCCCGAGCAGAGTTCTTCCGTCGGCAAAGTAATTAATAACAAGATTGGGGATAAATAATAAACCTGAAGGGACATGTTTCTTTCATTAAATAAAAGCAAAAACACATTATGTTTCGGATGCATATTGAGTACCATGAGGTCGTCTTTGGTTTCAGTGTCTCGTCAAATTGACGGTTCTTTTTCCCTTTCAGACATTCCCCCCTGAATCAGAAGAATCAGCGACCGATTTGAGATTTAAATAGCAGCGGAACACTATCAAGACTGGCATTTAACTTGCTTTGATTTCATAGCTTAATTATTTACCGAAGATTTAAAAAAAATGTAGGATTGCCATAAAACACTTTGAATGAACATGCATTTAAATAAGCTTGCTGTTTTTTTTAGATAAATATGTTTTGCTCAGGTATGTTTGACAGAAATGATGATGTGTAAAATTTGTAGTGTTGTCCTCTTTGATATTAACTAAATGTCAATTGCGAACCAACTGTCATTAAACCTAATAACAACCCTGTACTATATCTGTAAGGTTAGGATCCTATGATTTATCCTCTCACGCAGTGCCTGAATAACTGTGTCAGTCAAAAGTTACTTTTGTGTATGTATATATACATAACTATTTACTGAAACAGAACCACTTTTTGAGGACTTATCCCGTTATTGTGATGTAGGGGATCCGAGACGACGGCTTGCTTCGGTGAACACGGCAACATGAAAACAAACCCTTTCTTAAATGGAAGTAAGGAAGTTAAAAAGATATATTTTAAAACTGCGTGTAAATATACCGTATTCTCCTCGAGGCTTTTCAGTAAAGAACCTAAAGTGGACGAGTCAAAACCCTGAATTTAATTGCAAAGTTAATTTTTGTGCATTTTGAAATTCTAAATTATGGAGAATATATCAAAGGTATTAAATGAGAAGTACTCCGAAGTGGTGCTCCCAAACACGGTGCTGCTGGCACTAGGTATGACGGTGGGAGCCGTGGGGAATATAGCCATCATCTCACTCTATGTGTCCAGGATAAAGGATAAAAAAGGAGACCGTTACTTTATACCTGTTCTCGCTTTCATTGATTGCTTGGGCTGTGTTGCCAATGGATCTTTTTACACTACAGATAACGCCTTCCTCTTTTTGTATCCTAGTGAAGTTCTTTGCCGTGTGTTGATATTCCTCTTAACCTTTGCATCAGGATTCTCCGCTCATGTTCTTTTGGTAATTGCTTTGCAGAGGTACCTTCTAATTTGTCGACCATTTGGGAAACAACTGACTTTGAACAAAAGGAGGATATCTCTGGGAATTATCACAGTGGCCTGTCTCGGGTATGCCTGCCCATTGTTAGGTATAGGTGGGATCAGGCACACCAATTCCACTTTTCTGAACCAGACGTTTGAGAGTCACATGTGCGTGTTATCGGTAGAGACGTCTTTTGGGACTCTGATTTACTTTGGAACAATGGCTTTAATAACTGTGGCAAACATAGTGGTAACCGCAGGGCTGTATATTCCAATAACAAGGGCTATTTACAGGACATTTTCATTCCATAAGAAAAATATATATAAAGACAACAAAGACAGGCGGATTTCCGATAGCCAGAGTAGCACTCAGATCTCTCACATATCAATCGAGGAAATAAATGTCAATCAACAACAGAACACAAGTATACAACATCCAAAAGGTGAAACACGACAAAAGTCCTCAAGGAAGGAAGGAAGAACAATTCATAGATCAAACACTGACGCCAGGAAAGAGAAAGTAAAAGCGAAGATTAACTTAATGTTCCTGATTATCATTTTGGTGTACGTATTGTCATATATTCCTACTCTTGGGATTCTGATCGCTACTTATACCCTGAGTGATTTTACTTATCTCGAACTGTCTACGGCGGGTATTAATCTTTGGCTGTTCTCTGCCCGTTTCCTGCTGCTGAATCACGTGATCAACCCCTTTATATATGGGTATTTTGATATCAAGTTACGAACCGAATTCTCAAAACTTTGCTGTGGTTTTGTGAAACGAAAATTGGATCATTCTGTGGATAGTCAAACGACCTAATTAATTACTAGGTACTTTTGCCCTATTAAAGAAATGCGACCAATTAAACCAAACGAATGTCATGTTGACTAAGCATTGTATGTATTTACATACTAATCAGCGTTACTGGCAATATTTGGAATGAGGTTCAAAAGGTTCATGACCATTTTATATATTTTTAACACTGTCGTTTTAAATTACGAGAAATCAAAAAAGAAACTTTTTTGCTTAATATAACATTTTTAATTTGAATGTATAACCACTAAATAGCGATTTCATAAATACAATTGCATTAACAACAATAACTATCAATAAAACATTAAGCAAAATACAAAATAACAAAAATAATTCAAAAAAATAGTGCGAAGTAGGCGAAACAGTCTGCCTTCTAATACTGCAGTGGTGTGTGAGCTCTGTATTGCACAGCCCGGGAAAACAAGCGGGCGGATCCTGAAATGTAAATAGACATTCTTTGTATGTATCATTAGATTTATCCTGGTTAGAAAGAGAGTCATTGAAATGAATGGATGACGAAAAACAACTTTCCTCTAAAGGTTAGCTGCGATTTGGTTTGAAGTGGGTAGGCTATTACGGGAGCCAAATTAAACAAAATATCGATTTATTGTGCATAATAAAGACAAATTGCTTGATAATCACTTCAGGGATCCATTACACCGAATTAAAATAAACCCAGGGTTAGCTGTAGAATACGAAATAATGGCATTCGTGGTCCTTTTGGATTTAAAATGTAAAGAACCTGAAACCTATCCGTCACAAATAAGATCAAATTTCTTATTTCAAACGTCTAAGTATCTCAAGTACAAACTCATTATTGAAGTATAAATATAACAGATACCCAGCTCAACAATTACGTTTTCCGTTAATTTTTGATTTACTTGCACTTATGGTAAAAATGAACAGTCTCACATATGACACGGCAGAAATTTTTCTCAATTTTTAACTGTTTAAGTCAGAATATGTATATGGACAATTTGCCTATATATGAGATAATTTGTCTTTTTCTCTTGTCATTTTTTTTCTTATTTAATTCTCACAACTTCTTGTATTAAAAAACAGATTTCCAGCCCATAACATTCCAATAAGAACCCACTCCAGTTAATGTTTATATGCGTTTTATCTTTACCTTTTGCATGATTTGTTTAATAGAGTAAATAGAAATTAGATATATTGATAGAAATAAGTTTATTTACATTTATATGTCTTTTTTTAATTGACAGAACTAAGAATAAATCAGCTTGTTTTTTTTTTAAGGAAAAATTACTACGCCTCAGCCAAGAGAAAAAAAAATAGATTGATGCAATGTTGCATTAAGGAAGAAAAATACAATATACAATGTACAACAGAATTATTTTCATGTCTAGTTAGTTATAATAGGTAAAGTCTTTTTAAACAATACCTATTTGCAGAAAACCCTTTGTTTTTATGAAGATGACGGTAATACTCCTGTTAGACAAAGGTGATACAGTTCGCAAATTATTTCCTTGTTAATAGGTATCATTTCTAAATCGCAAAAAAATTTCCTTATCAATCAGTTTTATAAGTAAAAGATAGTATAATCAAAATAAATATGAATTAAAATACAATATACATGTATTTATCTCCTTAATTTGTGAAAGGATGTTATTATGTTCACTGTAGAAATTTTACCGCTATCTTTCTTCAAAATCGAAAAATGAGAAGGATATTACAAAGGATCTATTGACATTTCTTACCAAATATCATGCAACGTTTTATTTAATTAAATTTTAAAGTTGTATTAAAGAAAAAAAAAAAGAATTACAATAGGAATTTAAATGAACATAAATTTACTCAAGGTATTCAAAATTATGATAGCAAAATATATCAAGCATATGCTATCTCCCATTGTAATTATGTTTCATCACTCCCACACAGTTCGTTTCTGATTCCAACATTCTGTAGAACCCTAGAGAGCATTTCATTTTAATAAAACCTGCTTTGTTTAGCACATCATTTGACTGGCTGACGTAATTTGACTGGTTGTAGTGATCTTAATTGTAATAATATAAACAACTTCGTATAATTTTAGCTATTGACATGATTAAAAGTTTCAAAGTATGTGATTTTATTTTCCATATCTTATTCCTTATTTTTATCTTTTTAAAATTGATATTGTCAAAAGATATTGTTGGTGAAGAACACATATTTTATATTAGAGATTCAAACTTGGAGAGTAACGAAACCATTTGAAGGACTTTTCACAGACATTTCTTACCGGTATTCAATAAAATATGAGATGAATGACTACTCTTATATATTTCTACACTTGTACTATAATAATACTGTACATTATCTCTATACTTAATGTGACACATTATATAATTTAAAAAAAAATTACAATTGCAAATTTCAAACACTCAGAGTTTTATTCAAAAGTAAATGTTAAACATTAATGAATTTTTGAAAATCAAGCCTAGAAAACAATCAATTGTCACCTACATTCCAGATACTAGTATGTTATTGACAAAAGGTTAATGCTAAAAAACTTAACGAGTGATTCTATCAACAATATGTCATAGAATACACGTCTTGAAGAAATTAAAAGCATCGAAGCAAATGATCGTTTGGAAAACGATTCGTTAGCTGAATTGCGTTCTACAGGAAAATCCTGTAGAATCTATTTTTTCGCGCGATCTGTGTCCAATATAAGGAATAAGATTTCCACATGATTTGATAAACTTAGAAGCACATAGTTAGAGACCTCAAGAAGATTTCTGAAGGACGAAAGATTATTGTTGATTTACTTCACAAGATAGTCTATGAAGTATACTGGCTACATGCATCAGATTTAACTCAATCAATAATGTTACATTACATGTATACTTAAATTCAAAGATACATAGCGGGTTCCAGTAAATGTTCAACCAAGCCTCTTTCTTTACTTCTCAATAAGATATGAACAGTATAGTGAAGGAGAAACTTCAAGAGTACTGTGCAACAATATACAATGGATTCAAGAAATGGTGTAAATCAGGTTTTGGTATTTAAAAATTCCAAGGAACATTTGGACAATTTGAAATCACAAGATTTTACCAAAATCAACAGCATAAAACTTACGACTTTCATCTTTATATACTAGTACAACCATTACTCACGATAAATTAAATCCAAGCTTTTTGATATCACTGCCAACTGCTTTTTCAATAAAAATGAAATTCGTAAATTTACTTACTAGTACCTTGCCATTGGTCATTTGCAAAATAACTTTGCTGAAAAACAATCTGATCGTACACAAGAGTACTCTGAAGTTGATATCAAAAGGATACTTGAGTTTCTGATTGACAATATCTATGTGGGTTTTGGAGACCAGGTCTTCCAACAATCTTTTGGAAATCTCATGTGTACTTATTTAACCTACCGTTATTAGCAGACCGATTTTTGTACTCAAATGAAGCAGAATTTATCTAAAGTCTTATACGTAAAAAGACGAAAACACTTGCTGTTGCATTCAACTCGACAATTCGATATATCGACGATGTACTGTCAATCAAATATGGCAATTTCCAATCTTATGTCGATGCGATATATCCCGGTGAGCTTGAGATAAAAGATGAGCTGAGAGGTCGTTGCAAGTGTTTTTTTTTAAACACGGGAGTTGGAGCAACTTAAACTAAATATTAAAAATAAACTTTATCTCTTCATCAAATGGATGAACAAAGCCAATGATTGGAAAGTTGCATTATATTTTAAAGATAATAAATAAAATTATAAAGAGGTACAGAAATGGAAACTTCAGAGTAGATAAAGAGGAAAATGTACAGAATGTGCGCTTAAAATAAATTCCGTTGAAAGATGACCATTTGAACCCAATTAACAATTTATCATACAGAAACATATGAAGATGTATGAGATTAGCTTTCAGATAAATAAAAGATAAGAAAACAAACCAAACAAAAAAAATCATATAATATGTTTACCCCAAGACGGTTACAGAGCAGAGGTGCGACAAAAACACACAATGGGTTTACATAGAGTGTAACTTACTACAGAATACATAAATGCACGTTTGACATAAAAGAAATTACTCATTGTGAATAAATCATTAAACAATCAAAACTAAAGTGCGATACCTCAATATCTGAAGTAGATACTATTCCGTTAGTAGGAATTTGTGTTGTCTTCGAGTACAAATTCAGGAAAAAAACAAATAATCTATCACAGAGAATACGAGGTCGTTCAATAAATAATGCAAAATGTCATCTAACAAATAAAGTACGTTATACATATTCTTACTGATTTCAATCCCTCAACTCATTCCCTGTTACCCTTCACATATGTCTGAGGTCACTGTACCCATGAACAGAAAACATCATCCTACTCATCTTTAAGGATGCCCCAAATTCACTCCTGAATATAATTTCTTATGACATATCTGATATTGTACAATATCCCTTCGATTTTTTTAAATGTGTTTTTGGAGTAAAAAGATTTCACAACTGCAGAGATCTAGCGAATATGGGGTGATGGAAAAGTCCTGTATACTTTCTTTTCTTCAAAATCCTATTTAATTATATACGCTTAATTGCAGTTGCGTTGTCAAATACAGGAAAAATATCCTGTTCACCGATATTGGACTTCCTTTGCAGGAAAAATTTCCTTAGTGCAAATATGGAACATAAAAGTTATCATTGCTAGTCCTTTATTTGAATGTATGTACATGTTTTAAATAATGGATTTCTTTAAATACATGACAAGTAATAAAAATGTTTTGAGCCCTTGTCTTTACCATAATAAAATGACATCTTTTTCTTTGATTCCACATTTTTCATATCATTATATAAAAAGTGCATCCATGTTTTGTCGTTTATCAAGCAAATTTATCAAAACTTCTTTTTTGTTAAAACATTTGTTTTTAAATAGACCGCTGGCACATTTTTCGCGTGTTTTCAAAGAGGCATTTGAGGAGAAATAGGGACCTTTCTTATAGAAATACATGACTGTATCGTTATTTTTTTCCTTTGTTAGAATTTTACAAAATGCTGTGAAGATTTAAAATGTTTAGTATCTTACCAATGTCTTTCCATGTTAATCTAGCAATTTAAGATACCAAGACTAGTGGCACACAAATTCGATATTTTTGGTGTCCCAACAAATTTAAATCGACCAGTTTGTTACATGAAATATATGGAGATAACGAACAATATCCATGCTCAGTGCATTAAACATTTAACGTACAATATCCATGCTTATAGTACATTAAACATTTAAACTTTCCCCTTTTTCTTTTGAGTAATTGAATCTATTTGAAAAATGAACAGCGTAAAAGATCATTTTTTCTATATGTAAATTTTTTAAAGAGTTCTTCGGCAATTTATGTAAAAAAAACAGTTTTCACAAACGCTGCAATTTTCCTCTTCTTGGCAGAGATAATTTATAAACAGCACTGACCATGCTTACTTTAAAAGTGAATTTCTTTGCGAGGACAATAGGAAAATTCATGGGGTTTTCTGTGTTTATGAGCTCTTTAATAGTACTTTACAACTGTGAAAAAAATTAAATTAAATGCCTCAACATTTCTTATATTATACTATATATTGCTTTACTTATTAAACGACCGCTGTGTGTTCACAAAGACGCCAAGCAGACTCCCCTATAGAAGAGTTAGTCTTCTTTCTCCGTCTAAGAATTCAGAGAAATGTACATGATAGCTTGAAATGTAATATTGTACATCAGGCATAATTATGAATCAACTCCCTTACAAATTTGACTGACTATCAGTTACTTACATCAGCGATAGAAAAGACAGAGGCCTTTGACGAATATACTGTAAATAGACAGAAAGCTGTTAACATAGGGAGGAGCAAGGTACACCACAAAACAATGAAATGCGACCTGAACCTGAAGTTTATGTTAGGAAGCCACTATGGAAAATAAATAATATGGAAAAATATTAAATTGTTCATCTCTTGATCAAAATTATTTTGTTAATAAAGGACCCAATTCTTATTTTAAACAATTGAATTAAGTTTGCGTTTAAAACCAGAGGCCATGAAGTTCACAAGTTTGAAAGAGGCATCATTATTAATCATAACTATACTTTTAGCATGCTTCATTTGGTTACTTTAAAATACCCAGAGGCAGTGCAGAGGAACAAAGAAAAAGAATCATTTTCACTATATAATCAGCAGTGCCCAACAGGAACCCTGATTCTGGGTCCACACATTTCATAATTTTGCAAAAGGTACCTTTGCTCATCATAAATGTTTGATTAATACCGATAAGCAGATTTCAAAGGAAGAAAAAATTTTCAGTATATAATCATTAGAGCCCCCCCCCCTGTATTCCTACCCAAAGGCACTGAACTTCACAATTCTGGAAGAAGTAAATTTTGGCTGTGGTTTGTGACGATGAATACTAAGGAGCAGAGGAGAAGATTTTGAAAAAATTAATGAATTTTCACTATATAATAAATAAAACCCAGCCCTAAAACCAGAACCCCTGACCCTGGGGCCATAAAATTCACAATTTTGGAAGAGAACTCAATGCTGACCCTTGACCCATAACCTGAAGGGCCATGAAATTCATAATTTTGAAAGAGACACCCTTCCTCATTTTAACTATCATTGGTTTGATACCAAGGACCAGAGGAGAAGAGTTTGAAAGAATTATGCATTTTCACTATATAGTCCATCGGCTTAATACTCAAGAGCAGAGGAAATTTTGAAAGAATAAATGAATTTTCACTATATAATCAATAGCCCCGCTCTAAAACAAGAACCCCTGACCCTGGGGCCATAAAATTCACAAGTCATGCTCATCATAACTTTGTATTTATTTTATTTAATATCCATGAGAAGATAAGAGAAGTTTAAATGAATTTATGCATTTCCACTATATAATCAATAGAACACCTTCCTAACACTAGAACTCCTTACCAAGGGATGATGAAATTCACAATTTTTGAAGAAGCATCATTGCTCATCACACTAATTTCAACTGAATGATAAAATACAGTATGTAGATTTAAAGTACATCATTTGATATTAAGATAAGTAATCTTTCCATACATCAAACGTTCAAATTGATGTATAGAAATTTGACAGAACTTCTTTATACGCTTATCAGCAATTTAAATCGGTCGGCAAAATTTAACGGTTTATCAACATGCTCAATCAGAAGGTATTGGCACTTTAATTTCAATTTATTACTGCTACTTTAAAATTAAGTGTCACAAGTTATATAATTTTTATCAAAAGTCGCAAACAAAGGAGCAGTTCTTGGGGTGGATGTTCAATGATATATTTTGAGACTTATACAGTAACTAGCAATTAAAACAACATTTAATAAGTTATTTTATTTATTCAAAATTTTATACTTAAAATCAAACGGGGTCTGTAATAGCTTCTTGTCATAAAGACACCTGCAAACCTATTTTTTAAAATCTGATTCTCCAAACAAGAACTTCGAGGCTGATATTAAGAAGCTGTTCGAGTTTTTCACTAACAATATCTATGTCATCTCTGGAGACCTGGTATTCTAAAATTTATTAAATTTCTCATGGGTTTTGTTAAACCTCGTCATTAGATAATCTGATTTGTATTCTTATAAAGTATAATGTATTAAAAAACTTGTACTTCTTCTTGAAAATAAATTCCTTGGTGGAACTTTCAATTCAATATTAAGATATCGACGACGATAATCAGTTACATTCCTAAAATGATTTAACATTCCCCATTGAGCTCAAAAGACCCAGTGGTGTCTAATCATATTCTATAACATGTCCATTGTCAGAGTATCTACGGATTTTCCAATTTGCCCGATCAAGACAAGAAGTCCACTGCGGGTGCGACACATCCACAGGTGATGCTAACTCCTTCATGGCATCTGATCCCACCTCTGATGTTTAGATGTCCGATTTTCCTGTGTTCAGACTTTTGTCGTTTAAGATTTTCAATGGACTTTTAAACTTGTTTGCTTTCCCCATATTTCATTAATCATTAGTCATATTTTGATATACATCAAAATTATTAAATCAATTGGCATAGTTCTGATATACATCAGACTTACTTAATCAATTGGCATAGTTCTGGTATAAATCAGATATACTGAATCAATAGACATAGTTCTGAAATGTCAGACTTACTCAATCAATAGACATACTTCAGCTGATATGTCAGTCTTGTACAATCAACAGGCATATTTCTGATATGTCAGACTTACTTAATCAATAGGCATATTACTGATATGTCAGACTTACTTAATCAATAGGCATATTTCTGATATGTCAGACTTACTTAATCAATAGGCATATTACTGATATGTCAGACTTACTTAATCAATAGGCATAGTTCTGATATGTCAGACTTACTTAATCAATAGGCATATTACTGATATGTCAGACTTACTTAATCAATAGGCATATTTCTGATATGTCAGACATCTATCGGGATATAAATATGGGTTGGTCACGAGATTAAATTCCATAAAGCCCGAATTTAATCCTGTACCAACCCGTATTTATATCCCGAAAGATGTTTTAAAATGATACCTTATTATACCCCCCGCTTGAAAAGCGGGAGGGTATATAGTAATCGTTAATTCCGTCCGTCTGTACGTCCGTCCGTCCGTCCGTCCGTCCTTCCGTCTGTCCGTCCGTCCGTCTGTTACGCTTTGGGGTACCCATCTCTTATCCGCAACTCCTCTCATACCACTGAATGAAAATTGATGCAACTTTCACAGAATCTTCATTACATATTGCCATTGTGCACCTCCTATTTTACTTTTTGATCCGACACATATTTTGGGTTTCCCGGCCACAGGAAACCATGGACTTTTTCACCAGTTATAACCATATGGGAGGCGGGGGGTATCATTTAGTGAGCTCATTGCTCACAGTACCTCTAGTTACTTGTATTTACATTTTTGACTTATTCAGACTTTTAGCGTGTGAAATGCATTATTTTTCAAACTCAACGGCAAGTATGTAATCCACTGAACGCACGTCGACCCTTAATGCCATCACTGAGAAGTTATGTCAAACGATTTAATATCAAGACGCATATCTATGACCTTTTGACCCCGTATCTGTATTTATACAGTTATAGATACGCATTACTTTCAGTAGTGTTTTATAAAGGAAAACATTTGCAAATGTAAATATACTAACTTAATCAATAGGCATAGTTCTGATATGTCAAACTTACTAAATCAATAGGCATAGTTCTGATATTAGCCAGGCATAGTTGTTCTGATATGTCAGACTTACTTAATAAATAGGCATACTGTATAGGGGATTAATTTCACGGGTTGTAATTTTCACGTTTTTCTCTCATCTGACACGATCGCGGTTTCTTGAATTCGTGGAATTGGTATATAATAAAAGTTACCTCCCTTGTCTATATTCGTTTAATCCATACCATAGCTACATGTAAACGACGTTCTTCAGCGTTGTTTTTATTTCACGAACAACAGGGTAGGTTTATATAAAATTGATAGATTAAATTAATAATTAATTAAAACAAGTGCAGTTATTAAACGTCAAATGACTTTCCTATATGGTATTACGATGAGTGCATGTGCACCCAAGATCTTCAATACAACGCGGCGAAAAACCACTGGACGGAAGTAAATGTGTTTATTAAGTTCGGCAAAATAATATCTTCCACATCTTCAGTAAGTTAGATATTTATTTGGATGATTTTTTAAAACAAAAATGTTGATAAAAACTAATATGCATGATAATGCAGGTAACAAATACACGTGGTAAATTAGTTACGCACGGGTGATCAAAACCCATGGCCCACGTGTTTTGATTGATGAAACATGTAGCGTTGGCTATTAAAACAGCTTTTGAACAAACACGAGTTATTATCTGCCGATTTGAATTAAAGTAAAGCGTGATAATTAAAATGATTGAATGACGAGTACTACTCGTAATTACTGAAACGACTATATACTGCATGTTCATGTATATCAACCTGCCGTAGTCAACCTATCGTAGTCTATTCTCAAATTTCCAAATAAAGCATGGAGATTATTGAAAATTTATTCACTGTTTCTTGAATTCACGGATTTATTAACACCGTGAATATAGCGAATATTAACACCGCGAGTTATTTTCCCCCTATACAGTAGTTCTGATATTAGTCAGGCATAGTTCTGATACGTCAATCTTACTTAATCAATAGGCATATTTCTGATATAAGTTAGGCATAGTTCTGATATGTAAGACTTTCTTAATCAATAGGCATAGTTCTGATATTAGTCAGACTAACTTAATCAATAGGCATAGTTCTGATATGTCAGACTTACTTAATCAATAGGCATAGTTTTGATATGACAGACTTGCTTAATCAATAGGCATAGTTCTGATATGTCAGACTTACTCAATCAATAGGCATAGTTCTGATATGTCAGACTTACTTAATCAATAGGCATAGTTCAGCTGATATGTCAGACTTACTTAATCAATAGGCATAGTTCTGGGCTGTGTCTGTAGAAGTTGATTCTCGATCATCCAAACCTGAAATTACAGTAAACAACATTGTCTTAGTTTTGAAAGCTGTATACATGTATAGTGGGTATATTAAATGCCTCTGTATGGCACAACATATATGTATTAAAACTTCTTTTAACTAAAAATTCTTGTAATTTTTTAAAACATTCTCTAATCCAAGTTCTTATTTCTTATAATTGGCAGTCCTTATGTATATATAATGATTCTGATAATATACTCTTGTGTATTATTGTGCTTTTAAGTAAAAGTAGTCTATTAAACTTCAGCATCTATAGACAATCTGAAGATATTAATATATAGGCTTAAATAATAAATGGAATAAATTTACATGACTTGTTATTTAAAAATGCGTTACATTAATCCGTATGTCATAAATGTACTAGCAAATATTACGATTTCATGTTCGATAAGGATGAGATTTTTACATGCATGTTTAGAAAGAAAAGAAGTAAAACACATTCAAACAGAAGTAAAAGCAGTTGAAATCACGCTCAGTATATCAACTTTTTTTTTTAGCTATTTAAACATCTAATTAAACTAAAATCTAATGAATCAATCTGCATCGACAGAGCATGCCATTAACTAATGACACAGCAATATCTGGAAGTTCTGCTGATGCTGAGCAATCTACACACATCTATAGAGCTGTTAACACGCCAGCACACGATATACCGTGATATTTGTGATAATGGGATTGAGAGTAATAGTCCGTGATTTGAGTGGCCCGTGGGGCTAGCCTGGTGCGTCGGGTTTGAAGTCGAGGTCGATTACTACCTGTCTGAGCATGCGCAGGAGCAGTGTGTGGGCGGTAAACGTTCATCACGGTGGAGGCATCGGTACCAGGAATGATTTCCTCGCCAGGACCAGGGTACCTATATAAAACAATTTTCATTAAGCAATCACTTCTTTAAGAGACAAATCATATTCATTTCATAATTCCAGCTGCAAAACTGTAGCTGTCCAAAAAAAAAATATTGCTAGAGGGCCACTTCTCCTAAAGACAAGTATATTCAATGCGCAGATAAAGTTACGCTTTTTTTTGCTTCAGCCAAATTGCCTTTTCAGTTGTCATCCAAAATGGCAGTAAAAATATACGAAATACTAGTATAGATGGTCTTAATTTTAGGCCCAGAAGGGCTATAAACATCGGCTACAGAAATGTTGATTTGGAAAAGGTGTAAGAATCTGATATGAACACGTACAGGATTATTAGTCACTAATAGTGTGTTTAAATACACGCAGAAATAAATCGAGATACAGTGCTCTTTTGCGCGTAATAATATACACCTTTTGAGTAGGTAGCTTCGTAGCTCTCTGGTCGTCCATTCGATTTTTTTAAAATGTTCATTTTCAACAGATATGTATTATTTACTTGAAAGAGAAATGAGTTATCCTTCTTGACTTACCAGGGATTTTGATAGAGATGTGAATGTCTGTTTTCACATTCCTGTCTGAAGTCTCCCAACTGTTATAAAAAATGATAAAAACTTATACAATTACTTCTATAAATCAGAAAATCACAGAGGTTAAGTTTAAAAAGATATATTAAGGTTCATTGATACTCTGACAGATTTGCCAAATTGAAGTGTCTTTTTGTCCAAAGAACTATATGCGGTATATTGCATATGTTTGCCCCCACAAAAGTCAAATTTTGAAAACTTCCTGAAATGTGCTGAATTCAATAAATTGTACGAGAAATATAAGTTAACAGAAAATATTATAGTTCCAGAGCAGTGTATTCACAATTTCTGTTTTTATGACGTCACAAACTAGTCCGATTTTATATCCTTTTTCAGAAAGAGGACGAAATGGACAAAATTTCAACAATTTAAGCTTTAAAATTTATAGAGCGCATGTGTGTTCAGGAACAATATTGACATATTTCATTGATATTATCATTCTACACATTATATCAAAATATTTATCCTGAACACACATGCGCTCGGTGACTTTTGTTTAAAATATCGACGAAATATGTACATTTTTCTGCAAAATTCATAAAAAACTGAAATTTACGTCATATTTCTGACGTCATTACGTACATATGACGTCATTACTTATGAAATTATTCAGTGCTTTGAAGTCAGCATATACTCCCCTTTTTAAGGACTTAATTAAATATTACTCCATCAAAGTTTGATTTGGGGGGGGCAATTGTTGGTTAATACAGCACATATAGTTCTTTGGCCCGCAAGCTATGCTATAATTGTTTGTATTTCACTTATAAAATACATTTCTTTTGAATGATCATAAAAGTTCAAGCAACATTTTATATGAGTGAGCAGAGGGTAAGTAAGTAAACTATAATTCATTATTATAGAATAAATTGAAGATAGAAAAAGGTTGAGAGATTGAAATGGAGAGTATGCTGATTAAGGTAAGGGGAATTTTCAAACAATATTCAAACAATGAAATTATTTTCACTTATGATAGGATGTACCAGTAACATAGTAAGTCTAGTATATTATTGGGGTGTACTAGTAACTTAGTAAGTCTAGTAAATGATTTGGGTGTACTAGTAACTTAGTTAGTCTAGTAAATCATTGGGGTGTACTAGTAACTTTGTAAGTCTAGTAAATTATTTGGTTGTACTAATAACTAAGTAAGTCTTGTATATGATTGGGATGTACTTGTAACTTTGTAAGTCTAGTATATGATTGGGATGTACTAGTAACTTAGTAAGTCTATGCTCGGAGTTTACTAGTAATTTAGAAAGTCTAGTGAATTATTGGGGTTTACTAGTAACTTAGTAAATTAAATAAATGATTGGGGTGTACTAGTAACTTTGTAAGCCTAGCATATGATAGGAGTTTACTAGTAACTTATTAAGTCTAGTGAATAATTGGGGTGTACTAGTAATTCATTAAGTTTATTATATGATTGGTGTGTACTAGTACCTTAGTAAGTCAAGTAAAATGATTTGGGTGTACTAGTACCGGTAACTTAGTAAAACAAGTAAAATGATTGGGGTTTACTAGTAACCTAGTAAGTCTAGTAAATACTAGATATTCAGTTAATTTATTAGGTATAGTATATTATTGGTATGTACTAATAACTTAGTAAGTCTAGTAAATACCAGTAAATCAGTGTACTTGTAACTTATTAAGTTTAGTATATGACTGGCGTATACAATTATAACTTTGCAAGTCTGGCAAATGCTTGGGGTGTACTAATAATTTAGTAAGTCTGGTATATGATTGGGGTGTACAAGTAACTTAATTAGTAAGTCAAATAAATGATTGGGTTGTATTTTTAACTTATATATAGTAAGTAAATGATTGGTGTGCACTAGTAATCTTGGAAGTCTAGTATATGAATGGGGTGTACTAGTATAGCTTAACTATAGTAGACTAGTACTTAACAATACTATTTCTACAAATAACAAAGTCAACACTTACAGTATACTATTTCTACTGAAAACAAAGTTAAAATACTAGATCTACTCTGACATAGAGTTAAAAGTACTATTTCTACTGAAAACAGAGTTAACAGTATTATTGCTACTGCAAAATAGAGTTAACAGTACCATTTGTACTGCAAAATTTAGTTAATAATATCATCTGTATCGCAAAATGGAATTTTTTACGAAGACTAGAGTATATTCTAAGAC
Source organism: Saccostrea glomerata (assembly GCA_003671525.1). Classification (NCBI taxonomy): domain Eukaryota; kingdom Metazoa; phylum Mollusca; class Bivalvia; order Ostreida; family Ostreidae; genus Saccostrea; species Saccostrea glomerata. Next base: position 235,741 of record PRKT01000012.1, on the reverse strand, counting down.
TAGTTTATACGTCCGTGGAATAACGCTCAAGCATTAGATGCAAAATAAATATTGTATAGCGTCATATGTGTGTAAATGCTTAAATGTATGTCACAGTTGGAATCAGGTCTATTGCACAGGCCTTTGGATCGCTTAAAAAAATGTGTGTGTAAAAAAAATATACCTTTATTTTTTTTTGCAACACCTCAATTTTTTTCCTAAGCGATCTGAAGGCCTGTGGTCTATTGTTATAATGTATATATGTCTATGTATGGTTTCCTTACAATTATCTGTCGTCCAGTGAAGGGCATGGACCAGTCGGTCCGCCTGGGAACCTCCCAGCCAATCTCTCCCACGTTTGTGCTTCGGGGTCGGGGGAAGGGTGTGTAGGATGCGGGTCGCCACAGATAGTCCGCCTCGCTTGTTCCCTCCACAGACATGGTTCCTATCCCGATGTGTCTATGGTGCGCTTCAACAGTCACACGGTGATCACAGTTCCCATCGGGACCTAGCGGGGCGAGAATGTGAACAATTAACCTCCAAGTTCTACTATTCATTTTTTTCATTTTTCGTATATTTTCAAAATTTCCCTTTTTAAGAGTGTACTCTGTTGAGGTATCAGCCCTTATTTTGAAGAACTGCTCGTTTTATACATTATATTAAAATGAGGGAATGCTCATCCCTCCATGGTATCTGATCCCACCTCTGATGTACAGAGATCTGTGGTTGCTCTGTTCGTAATTTGAATGAACTTTTGAGCTTGAATAATGTTTGTTATCTCCATATTTTTAAAGTCTATTTTATAAAAATTTGTGTTTTAACTCTTGGTAGTTTTATTAGTCTTTTTATATATAATTAAAAAATAGAATTTAAATCTAGATCAAGCGACTGGTCTCTTTACTCAAGTGAATGAATATTCAAAGAAGTCTTTTATCACAGTCAATTGTGTTTCATTAAAATTAAAAAGTTTAATTTAAATTATTTCAGCAGAATACATTCTTAAAAATATATTTGATTTAAGGGCATTATATAGCTTCAATGTTTATGAAATTTATTTTGGAAAAGGGATCTTACTATATTTTTGTGTTTATGCCTTATTGCTCAAAGAAAATATAATTCTAATTCATCTTACAAACCAATCATCATTCCTTTATACATTTTGATTTCATTTAATTAAAGTTTCGATGGATTGTCAATCGTTCAATACAATATCATTCAACTGAAAAGAATAAAAAAGGTAAAGACGCCATAGGAATTTTAGTTGTTTATTCTACACATCATTGCTGAAGCTTGAAATGAACACACTATTTTTTCGCGTCATCGACCCTTTATGGGTTTGTGAGAAAATTTATAGCGTTGAATTAAAAATTAAAAGTTTTCTTTTCTCAAATGGGTTAAGTATTTATAACGTCAATTACTAGAAAATAAAATATTAACAGCCCCTCCCGGTGAATCAATAAAGAGTGTTGTAAAAAAGTAACATTTAACGCGAGGTAAACACACCTATTTACTTTCGATAATAGCTACAATTCAAATCAGTTCAGAAAATACTAGTTCTACGATAGAATTCAACAAATTCAGTTTACTGGAACATAGCTAAAGGAACAAGACCTATATTTGTCATTTGATTATTCAAATATACATGTACTATAGTTACTGATATATTGTATTCATGAAGGTTACGCAAGAAAATGCGATCCCATGATTTTTTTTCCCAAATTAAGATATCGGCACATACACTATCTCAAATGTAAATAAAAACCAAAAAAAAGAAATTAAAGAAAAAGATTAGAGTAATACCATTGCTTAAAAAAAAGAATAGAAAAGACAAACTTGTAGAATTTTTTTTAACTTAGTAGAAGACGATCTTTACTTTTTTGAAATCGGATATATTAAGCTGGATCGTGTATTTGCATGCACACCCGAAATGTCATAATCTTAATGGCAATCAAGATAAACATTAACGTGCATATTTAAACACCAAAAGACTTTGTGATATCGATCTATGCAGTCTGCGTATACATACGGAGAGGATAGGCTTAACAGATAACAAAGGTAAATGGGTAATTATTAATTTACAACATTTTCCCTTTAAAATTGATTTTTTTCCCCATGTCATAAAACATTTTAAATATTCCCGCGATTTTAATACAATGACAAAAGAATGCGAATTTAAAAAAAATATAATTATTTTAATTGAACTACCTGTGAACAGCATTCTTCCCTTCCATGGCTCATCAGATTCTATAATGTTGTAAATGTAGTTTCGGGTTCTTTCTCCTGGCGCAATCCGTTTATCTTCGGTAGAAGTCATCCTTTCTGGAAAACGCTTACTTGCAACACGTGTAATAAACTCCTGTCGTGAGCCTCAAACAGGCTGATTAGCAACGTGACGTCACAATGTAAATGTTTCTAAGGAAGTGGAGGTTTAAAGCGAGAGCCAGCGAGATCTAAAAGGTTTGTTGTATCTTCATACTTTGTCATGTCAATATATAATAGATCTTATTTAAAATTGTACATGGTGGTAATGTTGTGCATTAGTTACAGTTCTTACATATTTCATGTGATAAGTTATAAGGTGCACTTCGACGAAATAAACAGAGGTTAAAGGGGGGGGGGTTAAATTAACTTTCTACTGATATCTATCAAAGAGTCAAATATTCACATCCATTTCTTTAGTGCCTTACATATTAAACAAGATGGATACAGCATATCTACAGAAGAACCTTGGTGACTGTTTAACACAATGTCTAGCAGAAATATCAGAGAAACGTCCCAGAGACCCCATCGAATTCATGGCCCAGTGGCTTTACAAATATAAGGAAAATGTCATGTACATGGAAAAGGTAGGGATAGTGTTTGTCAATCAGCATGTATTGTATTTGCTGTTATAAATGGTAATGCTGTACTGTACTATCGTACCAAAACATAGAACATAGAAGCATTTGAATGCTTTGAACAACATCTAGCTTCTACACAGAGTTTGTCAAGGTACTTTTTTGTGCACAGCAAAGTAATATTGAAATTCCTATCTATTTATTGTTTTTTTTAAAGAAAGAAGAAGAAAAAAATCAGTTAATCAAAGAAAAAGAAGAGTTTGAGAAGGAACAGGAGATGTTGGAGAAAAGAAAAGAAGAGGCTGATCAGATAAAGAAAGAGGATGATGAGAAACGAAAGGTGGGTAACTCATAAAGTCATTACATGGAATACAGAAGAATGTGAAGGAAACAAATTCAAACCATAAATTTGCTACTAAATCTGCAACATTCGCTATAAGCATAAGTTTCAGTCTCACAGAAATTCTATTGCTCTCTGTATAACATGTGTTCATCTTGTTCCATTGAATTGTGTATGTTTTTTCTATCTAAAAAAAAAAATCATATTCAGAGAAAAATGAATTATTTCCAAAACTTTTCCTCTCTAATCATACTGATATGTTTGTTTTGGAGAAAACATTGATTTCATTCAAAGAAAAATATCAATTTACTATATAATTATGTTTTTTTAGGCTGAGGAGGAAAGGGCAGCCAAAGAGAGTTCCTCCCCCACAAAACTCCCCCCTGTGATAGAGGCTCAGGAACCTCCCGAGGAGGAGGCAAAGAAAGCGGCCACTGAGGCGCCAGCGGAGGAGGCACCCACACAGGAGGAGGAGAAACCCTCAGACTCCTCAGAGGAAAAGAAAGTAGGTCATAGGGCAATCTGTGTCAGCCTTTACAGATTTATTGAGTGTATCGTTTTTGCTTGATTTAATTTTAAATAATCATATAGTATTGATATATAATTAATTGTGTGGAGTTTCATATTATTTGACAATGGCCAGGGGGAAAACAAATTAATTGTAATGAAATCAATTATTTTTATAAGTATGTATGCATATAACTAGTCTGATCCAGTGTAGAAGCATTGTATATGAATCCAATTAGAATCATTTTTGTTTAAAATCAAGAAAATAAAAATTACACAATTGCTGTTGTAGGATGAAGACTCTAAAGAAGAGACAAGTGACCCTGCCCCTACAGAAGAGGAGACGTAGTCACTGTCCAATCATTAGCCTTGTTACAAATGTTCACGGTGCTGTTCCTACATCTCAAACAGCTGTGTGATCTGACAATCTTACCTTGCCTGTGATGCTTCGTGATAGCATGAGTGACAGCTTGTATGTTTATGAGAGTGTGCACAGAGTGAAAGTGACCAAGCATTTTATCATCTATAGAAATGAAAAATACTTACAAAATACTTACAATTGACAGAACAATATCTTTTGTTTTATACATTTTTGTTTTGTGACTTAATTTTTTATTTTATAAATAGCCACTGTATTAAAATATTGTTTTGATTGAAATTCTCATGAAAATTATTATTTATATATGTAAATTAAAATTTAACAATGTTCAACAAAAGGCATTTAACAACTTGATCATAAAACTTTGTTCATAGTGTAGGTGAAAGGTTGTGGTCAAAGTGATGTGGAGAATTTTGTTATCAGTAACTGTTATAGATTATTTAAGGAATCACTAGTTTGTTAGGTATATGCCAGGGTATCAACAACAGTTGTCAACGTGGGGTTAGTATGCATAACGGACAAAGCCTTGTAATTCTCGTGGGTACCAATTGCGTCCTGTTATTATATGACATATTTTTGTATTCATATGAAGCAAAATTTGTCTAAAATCTTATACATGAAAAGAAAAAACATTGCTGTGGCCTTCAACTCGACATTTAAATATATCGACGACATATTGTCAATTAACAATTGTAGAATGTAATTTCCATTCTCATGTCGATACGATATATCCCGTTGAGCTTGTGATAAACGATACCACAGAGCTAGTCTGACACATGTTTCATATTCATATGTTTTACTTGAAGAAGACGTTAATGGTAATATAACAAGCAAGCTCTTTGATAAGCGTGATGGCTTTAACATTTCAATCGTCAATTTCCTTTACTGTATAGCAATATACCTTCATCAACTGCAAACAAAGGTTAAGCATCTCAATTGATTCAATACGCAAGAGCATGCTCTACGTATGAACAATTTCTATAAGGAGGTAAATTATTGGCAAACAAGTTGATGAAACAAGAATATCAACAGTCTCGTTTAAAGTCTTCATTTCGTAGGTTTTATGGTCGATACAATGGCCTTGGCAGCAAATGCAACTTATCATTTAGTCAAATGGTGACTGACGTTTCATTCTAATCGTTAGTCCATTTACACACTGAATTGACGATGGATTTTCCCGGAAATTCCCGATTATGACAAGAAACATGGCGGATGTGACCTGTCGGTAGGGAATGCTTATTACTCCATGGCACTTGATCCCACCTCTGACGTTTTGGAGGTCCGTGTTTGCTCTGTTCCTATTTTGTATTCTTTTATGGACTTTTGAGTGTGAATACTGTTCGCTGTCTCCATATCTATTATGTACAGTCTAAATCTAATTAATAAACATTTTAAACCATTTCCCAGTTCTTCGTAAAGCATAATTATTTCTCCGAGAGAGTAGTCGTTTGTATCACTTCCATCTAATAAATTTAAAGCATGACACATTTAGTAAATGAAACTTAAGCGGGTTATGTTACTATTTCATATATAATTGGAAGGAAACGTTAGCTATTTCTGTAAAGTGCGTTTCTTTTCCCTTGGTATTATATACTAGAAGCAAAATATACTTTCATAGAGAACAGGTTCAAAGAGTTGGCAGAAAAACTTGCATTCTGTCTGTAATATGACCAGTGTCCACCTAAATGTTATCGTTATGCTATATCCGAGGCTGTTAAGTACATATCTAACAAATTATAATTTTCTTTTCATCAAGGATGCTATTTATTTTGGCATATCTGTTTCTCGTGCCAGCAATATAAATAAACGTCGTAGTTATTTTGTGCCTTTAAGCTCGTTTGTTAGTGCTGACTTGGAAGAATAAAGCATACAAAACAGCGCACTTGAAAAATTTCTCGCCATTTCTCTTGTAACAAATAATTGTAAATGGTGTATTAGAATTTATTCTAAACCAACAAACTCGAATCGGAAAGTATTACCCTGGCATGTGTAGTAAAATCAGAATTTGAACGTTTAAATCTGTTTTTCATAAACAATATGATATGGTCTCAGCCTAAAAGACTCATTTAACAATATCGTCTTTGTTTGTAAGGCCCATTATTAACTGTTTTCAGAAGAACTTGGTTCAAATTCTACTTCAGGAAATCCAATTAAATGTTCTCTATAAAATTCTTAAAAATCACATTTTGGTACTGTATTTAAAACTTTTTACATTCCAGTCAACCAATAATAGTTTGATCTACCCTACCTATTCCTAAATTTCATTTCAAACATTACGGAGTTCAACTACATTCATAGTATACAGAGGTTCATTCAGGGTCAAACAAATGAGTGGGTAAAAAGAATCCGGAAAAATATCACACCCTCAACCAAAAAAAAAGTGTTTTTAAGTTGAGCGTGCGATATTTTTGTTCCAGAGAGATTATGAGTGCAGAGGAAAGGATCTACATCATCCGCTTTGAAGGTCATGGGAGAAGTTCTGTATTGTGCCCAGTTGGTGAAGTAACATACTCGTTTGTATGGTTGTACATCTAAATTAGTATTGTTTAATTACATATATGATGACCGTCAAGCGAAAACCACCCTTATGTGCATTATGACGTTATCGAGAAAACGAGCGCTAAAGTTGACGTCATAAATGTTTGCCGCATTTTGCAAATAAATGCAGTATGAAGACGCATCATTAATTATCATATTTCTTCACACAGTAAATGCCTATATTAAACAATTAATGAGCAGTCTTAAGTGTATAATTATTGAAGCCCATTGTATAGTATGAAAAAATTCAAAAAATAATGATTTACAGTAAACTGAAGAAGAAAATATGTTGAAGTAGCGAATGCCACGATCTTCACTTTTATTTTCTTTTTCGAGGAGCATTTTCTCTTTACTTCTAAAACACAAATATTGGGGAGAGATCGCATATTATCTTGAGGCTAGGGCAGCAACAAAAAGAACATAGATCTATTCAACATGATTTTTTGTCACTATTTAATATTTATTAACATTTCTATATTTATGATAAAAAGCATAGAAAAGCTAATTAAAGTGTAAAGTCAATGCGTTGGATTTCATACAAAGTTGTGTAAGTTTATTGCAAACAAAACAGCATTGTGTACTAAAAAATCAAAAACAAGCTTGAAGGAACGGGGAGGCGGGTCACAGAAATATAATTTATAAGTATACATAATTGAATTTGGAAAACAAAGCCCTCGGTACAATTTGGCCGGTTATAATAAATGAAAAATGTTCGTTTTGTTTTTCTTTCTTATTGCTTGTCAAGACACCCCCCCCCCCCCCCAAAAAAAAGCCGAAAAAATGAATCGCTCCCTACGTGCCTGAAATAATCTACATGTGTAGATGTCTAACATTTCAACATGTACAAATACCGCTAAAGAAAGGAAGTAACATGCTGCATTATAATTATTTATTGTTACCTATAGCCACAGGAAGCGTTCAGTTTTCGCCACTTCCTCCAAAGATTTTTCGGTATCAGTGTAAATTTTATTTGCATATTTTTGATATATTTAGAGGGGAAAATAGGAACTGTTACCAAGTAATTATTTATTCTATACAATATTCGCTAAAAAGAAATTGATTTAATCTCGAAATTGTGTTGTATCCTAGTACATGTACTTTATGGTTTAGGTATTTATACTTTGATTAGGTAATAGAAATAAAATCAATTAAATTGATTCAAATAAAACTTGAAACTGATGAAATATTTAGCATGTGGCTTATAACTCTATTAAAGCTTTCTTAACGTGTAATTTAAAATTACACAACTAAACAGTGATGTAGCATCTTTTTTGAAGGGGGGGGGGACAGCCA
>PRKT01000012.1:136077-227777 GCA_003671525.1 Saccostrea glomerata | reverse complement strand
TATCCTATTTCAAGGGGGGGGGGGGGGTAAGCGTAAACATGCAGTGGGATTAACACCATATTCGAGGCTGTTTGTACAACCCGCTGCACCCCCCAATCCACAGATTTGCGACAGGTGCATTATGTACTGGACTATTTTTTATGCGCTCCACGTGCATGTACATGTATGACAAGTTGACGTACACTGTTTTGGATTACATATTTGGCCATGTATGGCATATATAGGATGTACATATCTCTCTCTCTCCATCTTTCTTTCTCTTTCTCTCTCTCAAAAAGAATTGTTTCAATGATTTTTGCACGAATTGTCTCATGTCACTCTCGATCCGCATCTGTCCAGAATTAATGTGCGAGAATCGTATATTTTGGTCAATGTTTCCGAAGGTGTATTTCAGGGAAACCTCTTAGATTCTGTAGGCGAAACCAGGTGTTATTTAGAAGTGCAAATGTGACAATATCTCATATTTGATTTCTTTTGAAAATAATAAAGACTGTCACGCCAGGTGCACGAAATGCGTGCTTATAAAAGAGAAAGCAGAATTACCCCTCCCTCTAAAATTTAGGTTTTAAAAAATTTATTCTGTGCTGAAATCTTCATCCGGATAATTATTTTCTCATCAAAAAAAACTAGAGGTACTGTGAGCGATGAGCTCACTAAATGATACCCCCCCCCCCGCCTCCCATATGGTTATAACTGGTGAAAAAGTCCATGTTTTCCTGTGGCCGGGAAACCCAAAATATGTGTCCGATCAAAAAGTAAAATAGGAGGTGCACAATCGCAATATATAATAAAGATTCTGTGAAAGTTGCATCAAATTTCATTCAGTGGTATAAGAGGAGTTGCGGATAAGAGATGGGTACCCCAAAGCGTAACAGACGGACGGACGGACAGACGGACGGACGGACGTACAGACGGACGGAATTAACGATTACTATATACCCTCCCGCTTTTCAAGCGGGGGGTATAAAAATATGGACCCTAGCTACACTGCAAATTACTAATTCACTTCTGGTAATGCATTTTTATCTGCATAGCTGAAACAGATACGCATGTACGTGTAGGTATAAGGATTTAATTGTCTTAATTTTAGCAAAATTGTCGTCTACAATTTAGCAGGAAAAACACATTGTCAATTACTTTCAAATATTTCTACCTATAACAGACATTTTAATCATCATGGAGACTTGCTATCAGTCACAAATTTTACTTCCTATGCAAGTCCTGTACATTGATAAAAGGTGGTGGATGTTGGACTTCCTTTAATAAGTAAAACATATATAGACGGAGAGAAGTTGATTGATTTGTGAACTTGCTTTCCAACACGAGGCGCGACAATTGCACATTTTCAGAACATAAAAGGGTCCTCCCAATCACTGGAAGTTCAGTGCAAAATTTAAAGTTTCACTAGGTATAAATCATATTGCAGCGATATGTATTATATGCATCTTTAATGCAGGGTCAGAGAGGACAATTACTTTGATAAAGCTCTTCAGGCTAGAAACTACTTTCGACGAACGCCTTGATTTAATTTATGCGTGAAATAATATATTCTCTCTCTCTCTCTCTCTAGTCGTGGGTTCGAGTCCCACTGGTGTACTACACCTAGCGTTTATGTATATAGGTTTAGTACTTTTTTTAAACATTATTTTTCTTGCGTGATCATGTCAGAATCTTTATTAAAGCAACTTTTAGAGTGTATTTAATGTAGATACAAATTTTTAAAAAAAATTATTTTACATTTAATTATCCGGAAGACAAGCCCCTATGCATTGGACCTGGTGGCTGAAAAGCAGAACCATATCTTAGGGTCTCTCACTACGCCAGCGAGTTATAAATATAAATTCCCAAATTAAGTGCGGTCACCCAAAAGGGCGACACGACACTACCTGCTCAATGGCCCTGAGTGCCGAGTATAGGACATTTTTTTTTCTCCACCGGAAAGCGATGGCGTCTCCATATGAGTGAAAAATTCTTGAGAGGGACATTAAACAGTATACAATCAATCTCTTTTTCTGGAAAATGATAGGGCCGTTTGTTATAAGAATGCCCCTTATCAACAGACATAATTTCCGTATTCCGGATTTATTCAAATTCGTATACATGAAAAACATGAAACTTTTTCAGTGGCTTTATAAATTATCGACAACGTACATTTATCATCAAATAACGACGTTTACTTTCATTCATATGTCGACCTCGACATACCATGATCATGTGGGGGGGGGGGGGGTGCATAAATGTCTCTAGTATTATATGAACCCGAGTTTTCAGTCGAGGTTTTACGAGCATATAAACAGATAAAGGGCATCAAAGGCACGATTAACCTCCTCCCCTTAAAAGACAAATATGCTGACAAAAATGAGTGTAAAAAAAGAAACAAAACATCTCGTGATCCCGTGCCTCCTTTTAAAGGGGGAGGGGGTAATAAAATCCTGATTTTTTTTTTAAATGCTAAAATTGTCGATCATAAAAAGGAACAATAACAATGTAATTAAATTTAAAAAAAAATCACTTATGTAATGTCATTTGTTGTCCGGGGTGATTTTTCGTTTGTAGTTTTTACAACCTAACCATAGAATGTGAGAACAAAATAATTGATCATGACGTTATCCGATAAAACACAGCGTCATGACGAAGAATTCGTAATTTTATTTGAAAATTTTCACTAATATTTAGTCTTTGAACAACGACATGTTATATATCATTTGAAAGAGGAGTAAATTGTCTATCAGGATCACTCAACAACTCAAAATGTCAAAATTTTTACTTAAGGGTGGTTTTCGCTTGACGGTCATCAATTATGTAAAATAATTTGGGAAAAAAAACAATATCCAGGTATTATTAGGTAAAACATTTGTGTTTGGAAATTTCAGACTCTTTTTAAAAAATGAAAATAAGGAAAAAATTGATTGCTTACCTTGAAATATAAGGACTAGTAAACCAAAGACGGCCACTGGCTTCTGTTAATAGGAAATCTTAATTGAAAGACGTGTATTTTTGAAATATATGGAAATTCAAGTTGTATTCAGTATTCAAGCTGAAAAGCACATTAAACAATACGAAACTGGAGCAGTCTATTCAAAATTATATCTTTGACCGCTCTTGCTAGGATCAAAATCTAGTTTTAATTACTAGTAGATTGAAATTGGAGCAGAGTAAACACGGACCTCTAACAAATCTAGAGGTGGGAACAGGTGCCATGTAGGAATGAACATCCGCAGCCGACCGGTCATACCATCCGTTTGTTCCTTGTCATGTTCAGGGAATAAAAAGGAAATATCCCTGGACAACTCAATGTGTACAGTATGTAAATAATGACCTAACAATGAGTAGGATGAAAGGTATGGAGATAACGAACAGTATTAAGAGCAGAGCAAACACGGACCTCTAAAACATCAGACGTGGGATCTGGTGCCATGGAGGAGTGAGCTTGGCACCTGCCGACCGATCACATCCGCTGTGTGCTCCTTGTCATGATCAGGAAATAACAGAAATTCGTCGTCAAATCAGTGTATAAATAATGGACTAACAATTAGTATGAAAAACGTCAGTCAGTATTTGAATCAATGATAAACTGTATTTGCTGACAAGGTCATTGTCTTGACCAAAAAACTAACGAAAAGAATATTTTAAACGAGACTGCTGATATTCTTGTTTCATCAACTTGTTTGTCAATAATTTACCTCGCTTTAGAAATTGATCATACGTAGAACATGCTCTTGCGTATCGAATCAACTGAGATATATAAACACCGTATGCAGGCGATGAAGGTTTATTGTTGCACAAGTAAGGAAAACTGACGATCGTAAAGTCAAAGTCATCACGTTTATCATAGAGCTTGGATGTTAAAATACCTTAAGGTGGAGACAACGTACGATGATTATTCTCGCAATATAAATCGGGAACAAAACAAACACAGACACATCAAAGTTGGCCTCAGTTGCCAAAGAGGAGTAAGCATCATTTGTCGATCGGTCTCACCGGCCATGAGTCCAGTGGCATCATCTGGTGAACGGAAAAATCCGTATGTAAATAACGGTTTAACAACTTAAATTGTTTTTGGTTACCATTTACGTCTTAACGTCTTTTTAGTAAAAAATTAAAAATATCAAAGAGATGTGTCAGACTCTGTGGTGTCTAATTTCAAGCTCGCTGTGATATTTAAGCAATCATTTAAGATTTCCTCAAGCATTTTAAACTGATGTAACTAAAAGTAATTTAAAAAATAGGACGTTTCTGAAACGTTTCTTAATTCTGTTTACTAGTATTTAAATGTGTAATATAAAAATGTAATAAATGTAATTCGTTGTTATTTTTTAACTGGAAAATTATTAAAGTATGCTTACATTTATCATTGGTTATCGATAAATAAAGGGTGGTTCGCAGCGAGAGAGGGAAATGTTCATCAGCAATGCATTTGTAATGAAAGCATGGAGGTCATGGACTTTCTGAATTAATGTTTATGACAATAATTTGAATCCTTGGCTTTTTAATGATCATTCAAATTGGTCTCAGTATTCAGAAAGCGCCATCGACATCGAGAATTTCTGAATGATTCTTATTGATTAAGACTTGTGATATTTTTAATTATTTAAATAATACCAATTGATTAAATTTTATTTTACAATAAAAATAATGCAATCTTTTTCAGTCCTTTGTGTTTTCTATATATATAATTAAAAGTGTTAAAGGTAGACCTATGTCCGTTATTATGAATCTATGACAAAAATTTGATAGCAAAAGCCTTGAACTCGGATAGATTGCTGTAAACAGAAGTTTGAATGCAGTCTCCTGGACTGGTCTACATACAAATCAAAGAGAAAGTCTCGTCAAACCGTCACTGTTTTCGTTTTTATTTAGGTAAATCTACAAGATTTGTTACTAACTGTAGATTTCAATAATAACATTCACAAAATACTTTAGAAATCTCTCACCAGTCTTGGTTTTATTTATTTCCTAATATTTAAAAAACATTTGCCCGCAGATGATTTACACAAGCCTACGCTTAAAATTTTAAATAAATGTTGATCGAGGGAAATTTTAACGGTAAATAAAGAAGAGTATTTTTTAATTGAAGGTACAGTTTATTTAATGAAAGTTTCAAGAGCATAGTTTTTTTTTAGCGTTGGAGCACATTTTAAGTAAAAAAGAAAATACCATCTCTCTCTCCCCCTCTCTCTTTCTCTCTCACAAAAATTAATGATGTTTCATGGATGTGTTAGGATTATTTTAAAAATTGCGTGCATTTTGACGAATTGCAGTGTCTTATATCTACAAGTAGCAGTCATTGTAAGCATGTTTACAACGTCTTCTTTTCTTTTACTTTGCTTTCCGTCCTTTTTAATCTTTTTCTATAATTATTCTTATCGATATTTCTTTGGAATTATTTTTTATTTACCGATAAACCATATTTCGCAGTTCTTCTATAATTTTTATTAAATTTTCTGAGAATATATTGTTAATTTATCTGCACGAATTCAATGAAAAAATATGGTAAAAATACGTTTTTAAAAAACATACATATTTTAAAACTATAATGAAATAATTTAATTCAATGCGTGTTCATATTTGATTCAATAAAAATGAAAGACTTACCATGGCAGCTTTGGTCATTTACAATGACCAGGCATGCGCCATTCTGAATTATACTGAAATATATTTAAAAGGATTGATACGCTATTTATCTGTAAATTGGAATTAAAATCACTTCGCTGTACATAGCGTCAATTCGGTATAAACGCGTCTTCTGTATAAGCGTGTTTTAATACTTATTTATAATACATGATGTTTTCAAAGGATGATCAACATTATAGGTCCAGAGTTCTTAGCTCTTATCTTATCCAATTTGAAATGCTCAAATAAACAAATCATAAACCTAAAATTACACAATTTCAAAGAATATGCTGCGCAAATATTGAAATAAATGGTGCATTGTTCAATAAAGTTTTTCAGTGAATGTCAGGAAAAGTTAAATTTTGTTTACACTGGCATATGGCGAAATGTAAAGATATTACAGTCTTATCTTTTTGCAATGATGTTAGCTGACAAAATTTTAAGATTGTAGCTATAAGCAAACAAATATATATCATTATAGTTCACGTCTGCACCTAAACCCGATGAGCAATGCATCACTTTCCTCTAGAATAACTACTAGGAATCGTGCGTCTATTTACAAGAGGTACAAGATAAACAAGCGACAACTGATCGACCCCATGCGATGAGTGAAGACGGTTATTAAAAGAAAACGTCCAGTATAGGTAGAAGGTTCACCCGGAGGGTTACTAGGACAGTTCAAAGACCATCAACATCTCAGTAACAGGGAAGAAAAAGTGTAAACAAGCACTGTGGCACGCACCCGCCCCCCGTGTATTCACTAATTATTGCCTTCACCGTATACAAGGTGTGCAAATCTGTAAACGTGCTCTACTGAAACGTTTATTGCCGTTATGAAATATTAGACTAAAGTTGCCAGAATATACGGCATAAAATATAAACATTGACTTCATCAGTTAGCTCTGCTTTTGATCATTATGACACAAGAGTTTAAGAAGAAAATGAAAAGCTCAACAAGTGGTAGACCAATTGCATTGCTCGGCTAGCTTTAGTGCAGAAAGGTGACTGCTAAAGATCAGTATTGATGCTGATTGAATGACGCACGTTAAAATTTTTACCTTCGCCTCCAGTTCAATAATCAAATCAATCGATGTATACAATCAATAATCATTAATAACAACTTTTATCCGATTTTCATCGTAATTTCGATTTGAAAAAGGATGCTATAACATCATCTTATTTTTTTTAAGCAAAGAGCCCAACTGATTTATAGAAGTTCATCTTTCCACAGTTTCAACCCCCGAGCAGATTTTTATTTTGATCATTTATCACCTCTTTAGTTTGAGGCAATATCGACTTTGATTCCGACTAAAATTGTCTAATGCCTATCAATAATGATCTTTGTGTAGAATACCTCACTCTTTCTTCCTTGGCTCAGTTTATAGGGTCAGTGTGACTAGACAAATGGTTATGATGACTAACAAGAGACATTGATACAGACATTAAACGCTGCTTAATCAATTCCTATGAATATCACCGTGTGAAGTGCGCCCCAAATAAACAAATTCTCCCTGTCTACTTTGTCCAGAAAAGTGTATTGATTGGGTTATAGTCGCTTCCTCGAATTTTCGCCTTACGCAGAGTGGATACGGCGCGGATCTAAGAAGTTTGATTTTAATTAGATTGATTTTTGGAGACCAGCTCTTCCAACAATCAATTGGAATTCGCATGCGTACCAATTGCGCCTCGTTCTTAGCAGACATATTTTTGTATTCATATGAAGCAGAATTTGTCCCAAATCTTTTATGTGAAAAAAAAGAAAACACTCGCTGTGATCTTCAGCTCGACATTTAGATATAATTCCAATCTTAATTTTATTTATTTATTCCCTGTGTTTTGATTGGACGACGAGAACGAATTCAATAAAAAAATTACACATTGATTTTTTTTTTCAATCAGATCTTCTTTGTTCACCTAGCATCCAGGCTACTGTAGTTATTTACACACAAGTTGCTGAAACAAGAATATCAAGTCTCGTTCAGATTAAGTCATCATTTCGTAAGTTCTATGGTCGGTACAATTACCTTGTCATCAAATACAATTCATCATTAAGTCAAATCCTGACTGACGTTTTTCAGACTAATTGTTAGGCATTATATAAACACCGAATTGTTTTGTTTTGAACATATTTTATTTGCAACCAAAAGGATAAGAAACAAGTCCTAACAACTTACTAGTTCTCTTTAAAAACACATAGTAATTACTATATAAATATTGCATGTAGTTAAGTGTAACATTGAAAATTTTCACCCCAAGAAAACCATTGTCAACAGAGGCGCAGCCGAGGTTGACAATGGTTTTCGAGGGGTGAAAATTTTCAATGTTACACTCAACTACATGCAATATTTATTATATTATACTGAATGTTTTATACAAATACATATTACAGTGAACCGTGCGTGCATAAATTCCGCGCAGTCGCTATTTTTTTGTAATACCACCCGTCTGATAAAAAACACAACCAGTTGTATAAAAATCATATCCATCTACCGACCATGGGAGATTCTATTTATTGCATGTTTAATACTTCACAAGCAATGTTTAACATTGTTTTTACATATGACTTCACTTTGTTTTATTTCATCACGCTAACGCAAAAAACAATCGTTTCGTCACAACTGCACCTGACCTATGGTATATTACATAAATATTGCATGTAGTTAAGTGTAACATTGAAAATTTTCACCCCAAGAAAACCATTGTCAACAGAGGCGCAGCCGAGGTTGACAATGGTTTTCGAGGGGTGAAAATTTTCAATGTTACACTCAACTACATGCAATATTTATTATATTATACTGAATGTTTTATACAAATACATATTACAGTGAACCGTGCGTGCATAAATTCCGCGCAGTCGCTATTTTTTGTAATACCACCCGTCGTCAAGTAATGTTGACCGTTGCTACGCCGGAGGGCGTGGCTTCATTATTCAGCGGGTAGTAGTGTTTTTTATCAAATGTTTCTCGACGAATCAGATTCAAGTTATTTACATGAAAGTATAATATATCAAATTGTCGACGGATTTTCCCGTTATATCCCGATCTTGACAAGGAGCACACGGTGGGTGTACCCGGTCGGCGGGGGATGGTCTGTTTCTGTTTTGTAATGTTTAATGGACTTTTGAGCTGTTCATTTTTTAACCAAATACCGGTGAAGGGCTTCAAATTAAGACGGTCAGATCTTTACCCGGCACTCAGGGCCATAGAATAGCCGAAGTTTGTATTGTGCCAACGCCTGTCTTGACACGGAGTCTCGTTTTTTTTTTATAAGGTCTCATTCTTTCAGCAGTTGATACCTATTTACTATCGAAATAGGTCAGTCGCGACCGATGTTCGAACCCACGATTTTCCGATCAAGCATTTTTTCGACACAATATTCGTACTTTTCAGAGAAATAGTTATTTAGTCATGGGTCGCATCATCAATTTTTGTTCGGAATAAATTTCAATTAAGTGCCTGTCTCAGAGAAAACCATGCAAATTGAAAAAAAATGTCCAGATGCATTATCGTAGTAAATTTAAAAGTGACCCATACAAATAAAGATTTGGTCCAAATGACCTAAAATATGATTTACATTTTGTCGTAAGTTGTTTCTATTTTTAGTAACGGGGATTATTTGTTTTCCTATAAAAAAGTGTAAAAAGAGCATTGAAATTCATTGAAAATAATGCATTTTAAGTGCGTCTTTTAAACATATTTGCTATGTTAAGGGTTACAAGATGGCGGAAATGGCAGGAGGCTAGTCTTGACCAAGGAGAGTAAAAGGGGTAGTATTGCATTTCTGAGTGTTGATAAATAGGCTAGTGTGTATTCTGTCTTAAGTAAGATGCAGCTCTAATTGAAAACAAGCTTTGAAGCAGAACATTTGATTGTTTTGTGTGTTTTTGTGGTGTGAACTTTAATGTACTTGCCGCATGTATAAACATTTGTGAGTTCTACTCATGTCGTCAAAGTCCAAATCTGTGGGTACAAAACGTAAACACAATAGTCCCTCTGATAGCTCATCTAAAAACTCACGTAGAAGGTTCAGATCTTCATCATTACCAGATTTAAGCGAACTTTGTGATCAAACTGGACTTGAAAAAATGAACGGGAAAGATACAATCACCTCCGTCCCAGCCTCTAAAGATCTTTCTCAATGTAATCAAAGTTCATCTGTGAATGCTAATTCTTCTGCTACTGAAAACATTGGGGAGCCAGGTACTGATAAGCAACCCCCCTTTATCCAAACTAAGGGTAAAACTTACAGTCTTCCAGAGTTAATATTCAACTCCATGAACAGCCAAACATTTATGGCGCAGTTAATACCAGTGCTTGCAGAAGCTATCAAACCCTCCATCGAGTTAGCAGTCCAGTCTGTTTTCAGCTCATTAAATAAAACAATTCAGAACCAAGCTGAAACAATTACAAAACAAAATAAACAAATTGTTGATCTAACAGGGCGTTTAAAAAATTATGAAGAACAAAACACTGATCTACAAAATCAAATCTGGAATCTTGAGGATACAGTAGATGACCTAGAGCAGTACGGAAGGAGAAACTCCTTAAGATTTCACAATTGCCCGGTTCCCGACCAAGGCACGGACACTGATGCTAGAATAATTTCTATATGCAATCAGCACTTATCAATAGAGCTCAAAGAGGATGACATTTTTAGGTCACATCCCATTGGTAAACCCAACAAGGACGGCAATATTCAAATTATATGTCGCTTTAAAAATTGGAAAGTTAAAAATAAAATCTACATGGCGAAACGAATGCTAAAAGGCTCTACGATATTTATAACCGAAGACCTCACTAAATACAGACAATCAATTGTCAAAGAACTGGCAAGTGCGAAACGTGCTGAAAAAGTGCATTCCTATTGGACAAGCGATGGACGGATATTTACCCAGTTGCACGAAAAGGGTCGCAAATACATGATCCAGTCTATCAGAGATTTGTATGAACTGGCCCCACCACAGTCCTATCCATCAGAGGATGTGATATCTGAGGACATGTAAATCCAGTACCCATTAACTAGTTAATGGTGTCTTCATTTCATCAACAAACTTGAAATCAAAAGTGTTTAAAGCGATCTTAAATTTAGTCTTTTCAAGTTAATAACTACTAATGCATATCAGTATGGACTATTTATGATATTTCTTAATTGTTTACCCTAAACTCTCCCATTACAATTACAGTATGATTACTGTTACTTGGAAAATCTTGTACATAGTACAAATACTTTTATTGTCTTTCAACAATGCTTCTGTCACTACGCGCCATGTGATAAATTTTCTAGTTTACTTATTCTAAAGCTATTTATCAAATTATTCATTGATATGTTTTAAGTGGAATTGGAATACACAGACTGTTATTCGGAATATGAATAAACGGTTTGATTTTATATGAAACAAAGAATTCGAGTCAAGAATGAGCAGTCTCTATTAACAAAAACTTTAAAAATTGAGCTAAAAATTCCGAGACATTGGATGAGGTCTTCTCTAAAACGTGTTTCAAAAAGGAGGATCACAATTTGTCAGAACTCAATAAAAATATCATTCATTTTAATGATATATACCACTGAGATGAGGTTAGAAATATAGACATTATTCTTATCATTAGAAGAATAATAGTTCAACCCATCTCTAAAATATTGATAAAATAGTCATTTTCTTCCCATGAACTTCTTATCAATCTCATTTTCCATTTTACCAGAAGTTTTGAAAATGGCAATATGCTTTCTGCTGGGAATGGGTGTGTTCCTAAGGAAGGCCCAGAATGGCTGTTCTAGTTCATTTTATTGTTCTCTATACCTAGTTGTCTATCTTTTCAATTATATAAGCAGTAAAAGGCTGTTAAGCTATGGTGCTTGAAAAAGATAGTTTAGTTCGCAGCATGTTAACAATAAGATGAAATGGTTCGACATCCTTAAACTTATTTAGCACTCTAGAAGAACAGATGCTGTAAAATCGGTCATCATCCAGTAATTAAATATTGTAATTAGCGACTGTAAATGTATGTAGGGAGCGTGTAAATGTTTCACAAAAATTGCAGTTTTATTTTGCTGTCTCGTTAACCTTGTACTCGCTATTACGAACCCAATTAGTTCACTACTTGCTCTAATTGAATTAACCCATAATTTTAAGGCTGTTGCTACCTACCCACTACTGATCAGATGTGAATAGCTCGAACTTAATCACGTGATAATTTTGGGTTCTGTTTTTTAGTTATTCTTTGATTTCTCCGCGTGTTACTCTGTAAATTTCTTTCACACATTTGGGGAATGATTCAAGTAATATCAACAATTACATATAATCTTAAAACATTTACTCTCGCGTTTCTCTTTAAAATTATTGATTCAAAGAGATCGTTCTTTGAGTCTGTAGGCAATAACAAATATCCAGAGATATTTGATAAATCTAAATTGAGAATCAGTGAGTCATTTTCCTAAAATTAGCTGAGAACCTGGCATGAGGAGCGATTTGACTGATCGGAACGGTTGCTGTCTTCCGTTATAAGCAGCTAATTTGATGCCAATCTAAGCCCAGTCTTTGTCCTTCGTGCATGCTCATTCTCTGAAATCCTGACTTGGCTTGTTTTGTTTCGGAAGTTTGTTGTTTTATTGATGCAAAATTTGTTTCGTGATAGATCAGTAAACTTCTGTCAACAACCAAAGAACATTGCAGACTTCAAACAGTTCATATATCTCTGTAAAGATTTCCTTTGATTCCCATTCTTATTATGTAATACCATACTTATCTTAAATCTTTTTGTAGGGAGGATGTTAGAACAGCGAATATTGTGGCGACGGATCCATCAGGGGTGGATTGTCTTGTCATCGACAGAGAGTATGCAACATTTTGTTTTAAAACTAAACATGAAAAAGAGTAGAACAGAACTTTTTTATAGCATCCATAATTTTAATTTGGGTGCATAAAACTTTTTATTCGTGCATACATTTCTTATACTTAGAAATTTCTGTATAATATCCAAAACAGCCAATTCTCCCTAATTTTGTCCACACTGAAATTTCTATAGCCTACACAGTTTTCAAGTAAAGGAAACTTATTTCATCATTTTATTTCTAAGATGATAACACTATCTTCATTGGAGTACCGGAAGGTTTGATCATGGAGAAATATAAATCAATCTCAAAGACAGCTTGGTTTTATTTGCATGCATTTTCTATTTATGTTAAAACAGTTATGTTCTTAAAAGAATAACCAAGAAAATACTTTTAATATTTCTATTTGCATTTACTACAAAACTAGGATGAAATACTTGCTTACCTCTTCGAGGACATCAGCAATCTTGCTAACTAATTCCTCTGGAAGCTGTTTAAACGTTGGAACACTGTAAATACAGTAGAAACACAATATCAGAAAATTAATTAATTAATTAATGCTATCTTCATAAACTTCTAAGGAACACCAAGGACTGCTTACTTTTTCGCTATTCTCTCAAATCGTCGTCTAATTAAATGGTTATCTTGTACTCTCATACCAGCCGTGGTGGACAACTACATGATCCTAGGAAGCAATAGCAACATGCCTCTCCGGAACTATCACTGCCGCCCGCTTATCATTCTACATAGTATATCTCCTAACATCTACTGACCACGTGTCGTACGATACAGCCTCTCAAAGAACTTTGCATTGAGATGCTTTGTGCAATCCCTTTCAAACTTGATGTTTATATTTCAGTGCTTACACCTCGAAAACCTACTACAGTGTACACAGATCCTGTCGATTACGTCACGGATATGTGCGAAAATTGCTTGAGAAATCTCGAGATTACATTGATTGTACGTCAGGCGATAGATATAACACATTATACAGGTACATTATATAGATATATTAAAAACCATCAATCCTATCACTGCTTTTAAATAAAGATCTAATGTGGGGAATTTCTCAAGGACGCCTTCAGACTTAAAGCGTTTTTCGTGTTTGATTTCTTTATGGTCATTTTATTTTTATTCTGACAAAAATTTAATTTGTGAGAACAGTAAAAGCACCATATCTTAGTACATAAGAAACATTTCTTTGAATAAGTACCTGCAGGCAAGGAAGGTTCTAGTAGTATGGGTGAAAATCGTCCAAAATTCTGCCAGATCAAACAGAGATAGATTGATTAACATGTGTTTTGACGCTTTTATAGATACTGCTGACAATTCTGTTATAAAACCGCATAACAGAAACTGACATTTCTATTCTAAGACTTCATGTACTGTAACTTTCAAAGAAACTAACGATTGTGTTACAGGACTAAATTTACATCATGTTTCACAGAAAGAGAAAGTTGAAATTGAAAACTATAAAGTATTAGACTAAATCAATAGTTTCAAAGAAACTGAATGGCGATTCTGATATGAAAAAACTGCTTCAACATCCAAAAGAAACTGACAGTTGTGTATTACAAAACTGCAAAGTTTGCATTTCAAAGAATTTAAACTGATTATCGTACGTGTTTCAGGACATTTAATTTGGGTGCATAAAACTTTTTATTCGTGCATACATTTTAATAACCGGTTTATTATCTGAAGAGAAGTTTATATCTAAAAAATATCATTATTTTCAAGGTCGTACTCGCAGCTGATAAGTGACCTTGATGAACTTAAGCGCGTGTACGAAGATGACGAAGAGAAGGCCGTGTGAGTACTATTTACGTCACTTTCCTGGTAACGCCTGTATCCTGACAGTTTATCAGTGTCATCAGAGTTCAGGGGTTTATTTCTGTTATTTCAGGGCTGATCAAGAGTTTATGAAGCTGAAGTTAAGCGATCTCAGTATTGTCGCCACGCTTGGAGTCGGTGGTTTTGGCAGGGTTGAACTGGTAAGATTTTTTTTTTCTTGCGGAAATTATGTGTGTACTATAAAAGGTAAAGATGTGAAAGATATAAACAAAAATAACCTATAAAAAAACAACCTACAAATTAAGTAAAACCTAGGACTGGCAATAAAGACACAGGCCTTGGATATCCCAGAAGTGGGAGCAAGTATAACGGTTTGGAAACCTTTTGATTTCATTCGCGTGCAAATATTTGAATTGTTTTATTACATGCATTATTACGTCATTGCAAGTCGGCTCACCAGCTGAATCACTGAAATGGTTGAAAATCGAACACATGATTACACGTAAAAACTGGTCTATAGTAAAAACTACTTGCCTTCCTCTCAAACAAGCAGATGGCGTAAAGTTTGTAGATTTTTTTCCAAATTACATTCGGGGTAATTAGTGCAAATGACAACTTATAAAAGAAAGGAAACGTTAGGCCTATATAATATTTTCAACATTACTTGATCACTATTAAAAACGATCTTTCGATAACGTTGAAGTTAAGTCAAAACATTTTTTAAAAAAAACTACATTAGGGGTCTTTTCTAACCAACAAATCTTTTCGAAACATTTTTGTAATTATCAATCATTAAATTAGGGCACTGTATTGAAGCAGCATGCAGATAATGCACATGACAACGCTTTGGGAATCCTGATTGGAAAATTGGATAATGAAAAGTGCACTGTTTTAATGACCTCGGTAGATCTTTTTTTCATCCGTCAGTGAAAATGAATTAGAGAACACAGATAGAGTTCGGGTCGGATGTTTTTGTGAGGTCGATGTCGTGCCCTTTGAAATCCATCGGCGATAAGATGCAGATTTCTCATTCTCACAATCTGCACTGTTACAATCTAATACCTTTCCCGTTGGTTTAAAAGTACGAAATGACGTCATAACTGGTCGGTGGACTTGTCGTCTGCTGAGTTGGATCACCTGATTTTCAGAGTCTGAAGGCATGTCGCACTTTATCTCCAGTCACTGGAATGTTCTCTGCCAAGTCAAAAGCGGCAAGCCCGGATAGTTTAATTGTATTAATAATTAACTTAGTTATATAAAGATTCCAATAACGAAAAACTCAGGTGTAATAAGTGCGATACCCGCTGACTTCGGCATGTAAATTGGGGAAAAAACGAGTAATGATCCACATTTATTACATTCTGAAGACGCTTTGTTTCATGTCGAATAATCAGCTTTCGCTAATCGTCTTTGACAGAATGCAACTTTGTTCATCGTCAGCTGTTCCTACCAAAGGTCGTCTTTGAAGACATTACACATTAACAACATAATGATAGAAAATTCTAGTACATATCTAACGCTCACGTTTTATGTCTCTGTATTTCAATGACGTAATTGACGTTCCTGACTATGAAAACTCGACAACAGACAAAGCTGCCAATTTGTATACACATTTATTAATTATATTGCGAAAATTTTCTACGAACGAAAGGACCTAAACAGATTATATGTATACATGTATGACTAGTCCTGGTAATACTGCACTAACGTAAGGAGACAAACAGTACTGATATTATTTGAACAATTTATACAATAAATGTTGAGGGTAAGGTTAAGAGTTGTCACTTCGATAAATCATCCTCACAATACCAGGGGTCCTGAGTCAACACGTTGTCGTTGGACCCCTGGCTTGCGAGAATGTTAATGAATATGCAAATGTATTTTCTATAAAACTCTTTATTTCTAGGTTCAAGTGAACAATGATACGTCTCGGACATTTGCCCTAAAAATTCTAAAGAAGCACCACATAGTGGAGACGAGGCAGCAGGAACATATAATGAACGAGAAGAAAATCATGTCGGAGTCTCGCTCTGAATTCATCGTCAGGTACATTTTTATTTTGCTTGTTTCTGAACATTGTTACTATTGATTATCTGTATGTTATTATTTGAGGTAATAAATATATTTTTATAGGTTATATCGAACTTTTAAAGACCGGAAGTACCTGTACATGTTACTGGAGGTGTGTTTAGGTGGAGAATTGTGGACCGTACTCCGAGATAAGTGAGTATAAAACATTAAAGTAAAGGAGGGGAATATGTGTCCACTTAAAGGTAAATGAGATGATAAATCACCATTTTGTGTCGTAGGGGTTCTTTTGATGACGCCACCACGAGGTTTTACACGGGCTGTGTTATAGAAGCCTTCGCCTATCTGCATGCCAAGGGTATTGTCTACAGAGATCTCAAGCCAGAAAATTTACTTCTAGATTCTCAGGGATACGTCAAACTGGTAAGGAACAAATAAATCCAGATACTTACATCATGTCGCAATATAGGTAGTTAAATTTATTGGCATTTTGTAATTTTCTTGCTGGCGTCTGTACAAGTATAATTAAAGTACATCATCTTTGGAACCTTTCAATGGCAGGTTGACTTTGGATTTGCAAAGAAGGTGGGTCTAGGGAGGAAAACCTGGACATTTTGTGGGACCCCAGAATACGTGGCCCCAGAAATCATCCTCAATAAAGGGCACGACATATCGGCGGACTTCTGGTCTCTAGGGATCCTAATGTTCGAACTCCTCACGGGAAGGTAAAGACATGGCCAAGTTTTCCCAACTGCCACACAAAATACAAGTATTTGAATATAAAGGTGGCTTTATTTCAATTTTCATCTTTTTTAGCCCACCATTTTCAGGACAGGATCCTATGAAAACTTACAATATTATCTTAAAAGGCATTGATGCAATTGATTTTTCGAGGAAAATCAGCAAAAACGCCCAAAATCTTATAAAGAAACTGTGTCGTGAGACGCCCTCTGACAGGCTAGGGTTTGGCAGAGGGGGGATTCGAGAGATCCAAAAACACAAATGGTTCGAAGGCTTTAACTGGGATGGACTAAAGAAGAGGACGTTAAAACCTCCAATAACGCCTCATGTAAGTTATCAGAAAATAAAATACATTGTACGTTGTTTTGTCAGTGGTTTTTTTTTTGCTCGGTTTTCTTGATGTGAGATTGGTACATAACACCTTAATCGTTTTACAGGTCAAGTCGGCAACAGATACCTCAAATTTTGACGACTACCCTGACGAGGATGACGATCCTCCACCAGATGACGTCACAGGTTGGGATAGAGACTTCTGATAACGTCATAAGAAATTGTGTAGTTTGAAAAAAATGTCTTTCTTGAAATCCTCGACTGTCGTGGAGCTACAACAGAATGCAGATCACGCCAAGTTGCATTCGGTATGCAGCGTGAAGGGCTTTCATAGTTTCCATGGTGATCAGTGACACCATTAAACTTCGTCCAAAGGTCAGCGGATTACAAAGAGTAAAAACAAAGATCTGTGATGAAGTGACAGACTGTTGTTTTACGTATATAGTATTTTTATATATTGCTAATGATGTGCCTTTTACAAAACTGCCACGTAGTTCTGTTTGTTAATGTTATAATGAGAGATGATGACGCGTTGTTATAGAACGAGTAGACTTAGAGATTGCTGATTTCTCATCTCATGTATTTATGTTTTTACACTGTCATCATAACATTCAAACAAAATTAAAAAGTTATTACATTTTCTAAGATTTTTCCTCAATGTTTGCTTCCCCGCAAAGTAAAACAAGTTAAAATCGGCATAAGTTCTCACTGCTGCATCAAATCATAACACTGGGGAATTAATGAGCATCATAGAGCCATCCTGGTAGTAAAACTCTTGATCAACAAGAAGTTTCCCTGATGTGAATATACACTATCATGTCAGTATACACAAGTTCAGTGACGGGCAGATGCACAGATAAATAGGAAGTTGACATCACATACATATATAAATAAATCCAACCATATGGCTTGCCTCAACAAAGTATATGCAAAAATTTCAAGCATCTGTAATGAGTGGTTGCTGAAAAACTGCAACAAAAATTATTTCATGCATGGTACGGACAGACGCATGGATAAACAGGAAGTTGACATCAGAAGTGCACAAAAATGAATCCCACCATATGACATGCCTCAACAAAGAGTGTACTAAAATTTCAAGCATCTGTAATGAGTAGTTGATGAGAAAACTGTGACAAAAAATTTCTATGTATGAAAAGGACATACGCACGGATAAACATTAAGTTGACAATGGATTTAAAAAAAAATAAATAAATCCCACTTAAAAAATCTAAACATATAAACAATTATTTTATGTAAGGTTCGGACAGACGCATGGATAAACAAGAAGTTGACATCAGAAGTGCACAAAAATGAATCCCACCATATGACATACCCTAACAAAGAGTGTACTAAAACTTCAAGCATCTTCGATGAGTAATTGCTGAGAAAACTGCGACCAAAATTTGTTATGTATGAATCGGATAGACTCACGGATAAAAAGAAAGTTGACATCGGATTCGAACAAAAATGAATCATATCATACGACATGCCTTAGAGAAGATTGTGGTAAAGTTTCAAGCATCTGCGATGAGTACTTGCTGAGACAACAGCGACGAAAAATTTGTTACGGACAGACAGACGGACAGACACACAGGGATAAAACAGTATACCCCCATCTCCTTCGCGGGGGTATAAATATACATTTTGTATATTATATCGAAATGAGATAGGGAATGTTTACTCCTACATCTCACCTGATCCACCTCTGATGTTTTGAGAGGCCGGTGTTTGCTCGGCCAATTTTATTCCAATTTGATTTGAATCCATAGGCTTTTGAGCTTTGCTATATATAGCTACTTTTGTAAGTAGATGCATAGGTAAATCATATCATTTGGAAAGGTTTTTGCTGTTTTTATTATTTAACAAAAGTCATACCTTATAATTCACATTGAACGCACATGCCTTAATAAATTAAACGAAAAAATAGCTGTAGATAACAGACAGTGATCGATCTAAAAATCTATAAACAATACAAATCTGTGACTACAGAAAACATGGAAGGTCTGAAAATTCTTGTGATGGGATCAGATGCGTGGGAGGAGTAAGCACCCCTACAGACCGGTCACACCTGTTGCGAACCATACGGATTGATCAGGTAAAACTTCAACCAAAATAAGGCCCAATAATAGTTATAATTGCTAATTAAGTAATTATAACAAACAAGAATTACTAAATGCTGACTTAAACTGAGATTGTTGAAATGCCTGTAACATCAATTTATCTGTCAGTTGCCTACCTCGGCTTTAAAATGATGATACTAATATCGAATGAATTTGGAGATTTATTAACATATGCAGGTAATACCTTGAACTTACTACATGTACATAAATATGGAAAGTTGACTATGGAAATGCTTAACCATCTCGTTTGTCATACAGTTTGGTGTCAACTTAGTTGATCCTTATCGTCTATGATCGGTAAAACACACAAATATGAAGCAAATGTGACAGGCTTGGTGATGTCATTCAAGTCCTCTGGGAATTATCGAATGACATATGAATGGAAGCATTATATATCGTCGACATAACTAATTTTCAAGATGACGGCCACATTTTTATTCTCATTATGAACTCAATATGTTTATTTGTCTTTATAGAAATATATAAAAACAGGTGATAAATAAAGGAGCACCATAAGTACCCACCGGCATTGCATCAGTTTGATGTAAGACCTAGTTGTCGAAGGCTACAGTTGTCAGTGAGAAACTCCAGCATCCTTTTTATCAACTTCAGAGCACTTTTGTATAGAATCGGAGCGATTTTAGTTAATCTAAACCCTCGCTATGGGAACCACATCTGATTTACACTACTTCTTGATGTTGAAGCAGAGCACAGGCACCTGAAGTGTGGATAATTAGCCCCCCCCCCCCTTTTTTTTTTAAGTGTATTTTTATTATACCGAATAGGGCCATTCTTTAAACGTGAGAAAAAGTACAATCTGCTTGCATATAACGACATATAGATGTGTTTGACGGGGAAATTTTATATTTTTGAGATATTAGACACTTACATTTTTTTTCATCAAAAAAAGGGGGGCTAATTATCCACACTTCAGGTGCCTGTGAGCAGAGTAGGTATGAAGTTTCTCCATTAGGAAGTACATGATTTGGTTAGAAGTTAGATAGGGGTTTGGTCACGGGCACTGAAAGTTAATGTAAATGTATAGTATGTGCATGTATCTTTTTTTTTTATACATGCACATACTATATATTTACATTAACTTCCAGTGCCCGTGGGTTTGGTAGAGCAAAGGAGTCTGAATTTTTTATTGTAAAAAAATATATATATCTCAGGAACAAAAATATCCCACGCTCAATTAAAAAAACAACTTTTCTTTCAGTTGAGGGTGGAATATTTTTCCGGATTTTTTTTACCCACTCCTGTGGATAGATTTGTTTGACCCTGAATGTACCTCTGTATACTATAAATGTGGTTGAACTCCGTAATGTCTAAAAATGAAATTTAGGAATAGGTATAGGGTAGATCAAACTCGTATTGGTTGACTGGAATGTAAAAAAGTTTTAAATGTACGAAAATGTGATTTTAAGAATTAATTTATATTTGGAGAGAGAACATTTAATTGGATTTCCTAAATTAGAATTTGAACCAAGTTCTTCTGAAAACAGTTAATAATGGGTCTTACAAACAAAGACGATATTGTTAAATGAGTCTTTTAGGCTGAGACCATATTATATTGTTTATGAAAAACAGATTTTAAACGTTCAAATTCTGATTTTACTACACATGCCAGGGTAATACTTTCCGATTCGAGTTTGTTGGTTTAGAATAAATTCTAATACACCATTTACAATTATTTGTTATAAGAGAAATGGCGAGAAAATTTTCAAGTGCGTTGTTTTGTATGCTTTATTCTTCCAAGTCAGCACTAACAAAGGAGCTTAAAGGCACAAAATAACTACGACGTTTATTTATATTGCTGGCACGAGAAACAGATATGCCAAAATAAATAGCATCCTTGATGGAAAGAAAATTATAATTTGTTAGATATGTACTTGAGAGCCTCGGATATAACATTACGATATCATATAGGTGGACATCGGTCATGTTACAGAAAGATTGCAAGTTTTTCTGCCAACTCTTTGAACCTGTTCTCTATGATAGTATACTTTGCTACTAGTATATAATACCAAGGGAAAAGAAACGCACTTTACAGAAATAGCTAACGTTTTCTTCCAATTACAGTATATATAAAATAGTAACAACCCGTTTAAGTTTAATTTACTAAATGTGTCATGCTGTAAATTTTAAATTTATGAGATAGAAATGATACATACTACTACTCTCTCGGAGAAATATTGATGCTTTACGAAGAACTGGGAAATGGTTTAAAGTGTTTATTAATTAGATTTAGACTGTACATAAAATATATGGAGACAGCGAACAGTATTCAAACTCAAAGTCCATAAAAGAATACAAAAAAGGAACAGAGCAAACACGGACCTCCAAAACGTCAGAGGTGGGATCAAGTGCCATGGAGTAATGAGCATCCCCTGCCGACAGATCACATCCGCCATTTGTTTCTTGTCATAATTGGGAATTAACGGGAAAATTCGTAGTCAATTTAGTGTGTAAATGGACTAACATTAGTATGAAAAACGTCAGTCAGCATTTGACTGAATGATAAGTTGCATTTGCTGCCAAGATCATTGTATCGACCATAAAACTTATGAAATGAAGACTTTAAACGAGACTGCTGATACTCTTGTTTCATCAACTTGTTTGCCAATAATTTACCTCCTTTTAGAAATTGTTCATACGTAGAGCATGCTCTTGCGTATTGAATCAATTGAGATACATAAACTTCGTATGCAGGTGATGAAGGTATATTGGTACATAATAAAGGAAATTAACGATTGAAATGTTCAAGCCATCACGATTATCATAGAGCTTGCTTGTTATATTACCATTAACGTCCTCTTCAAGTAAAATATATAAATATTAAACATGTGTCAGACTAGCTCTGTGGTATCGTTTATCACAAGCTCACCGGGATATATCGTATCGACATGAGAATGGAAATTACATTCTACAATTGTTAATTGACAATTGATATGTCATCGACATATTTAAATGTCGAGTTGGAGGCCACAGCAAGTGTTTTCTTCCTTTCATGTACAAGATTTTAGACAAATTCTGCTTCATATGAATACAAAAATATGTCATATAATAACGGGGCGCAATTGGTACCCATGGGAATTACAATAGATTGTAGGAAGACCTGGTCTCCAAAACCACATAGATGTTGTCAATCAGAAACTCAAGAATCTTTTTTATGTCAACTTGAGAGTATGTGTGTGTATAATCAGAATGTTTTTAACAAGATACAACACCAAAGTAAGTAAATTAACGAGCTTCATTTTTATTGATCGAAAAGCAGCTGTCAATGATATCAAAAGGCCTTGACTTTAAATTATCGTTGGAATGGTTGTGTATAAAGTTGAAAAGTAGTTAGTTTTTAAGCTGTCGATTTGATAAAATCTAGTTTCAAATTTTCCAAAAGTTCTTTGAAATTTTTAAGTATCCATATCCGATTTACATCACTTCTAGAATATATTGTTGCACAGTACTCTCGAAGTTTTCTCGATGTTTCACTACTGTTAATATCTTTGTGAGGAGTCGAGAAAGAGGCTTGGTTGAACATTTACTGGAACCCGCTGTGTATCTTTGTTTATAAGGATTTTTATGAAAATTCAATAGAGATATTGTAATTCAAATAAACTTTGGTTGTCTGGGATATTAAAAGTATTCAAAACTGACAAATCATTTTGAAATGTTCTTCCTTAGAAAGGTAACTATGAGTATGAATTGGATAACCACTAAGTCTTGTAGAATTAAATCCAAAGTTTTCTAAAATACAATTTATATAATGTGCTTAAAACAAGACAATTTTGCTACCTACTTTGTCAGCAGGGACCAATACGTACTGATCATGTAATCTATTTAATTCTTTTTTGACTTCTGGATTATTGAATAAAGAAGGATAAATGGTGTTTTTCCATCATTAATACGCGGTTGTAACAAAGATCTGATACATTTTATCAATGCTGGCAAAGTGTCAACGTCTTCTTTTTCCTCAAATGACAGTCAACGAAATATGAAGAAATAACGTCACTCTTATCGACAGGAATAAACCTTATATTAATTTTAAAAAATATATATGATTGTAGATTGTGGGTTACATAAACTTTCTATGTAGTTCAGATTCTAAATTATTCAAATCATACCGTTGGGGGCCCCAAACCCTGGATTAGAGCGGGGTCATAATCCAAGTCAAAATTGCATAGAAAAGATTCTTTAGATATCTTCTCACGAACCACTTTGCTTGAAAAAATGAATCTTATGAAAACTTTTAGATGTGCTGAAGATTCTAAACTGTTGAAATCATGGGCCCTTAGACTAGATTTGGGAATTCTGCAAAATGCAATGAAAGAATTTTCTTCTCAATAATTGCAAGTCTACGTTAATCATAATGATGTTGAAGCATCTCAATGTTGTGTGAATTTAGAGATTCTTAGAGTGGGGTCATATTTTAAAAATCTTTATGGAAATCTGAAGAGCAGCAGGACTAAAGCTACCCAGGTTAGCGTTAATGGCCACTGACCTCTTGTTAGTTTCTATTTCACAGGAATTATTGTCTAGTTGGAACGTCAATGACAGATGAAAACGTGGCATAATTAACATGTACTATTTACCAACTTTTATTCGCGAAAACTTTATTCCGCAATTTTATGAGGGTAAACTAGTTCGCGATGATTAATTTTCTTTTTATCTTTTATTAATAGACAAAGAGACTTTAAAGATCGGTTCTTCGCGATGACGAGGCTCTCGCGAAAAATTCTCGCACGCGAATAAAAATTGGTTTACAGTATTCATAATTAAAGACTTTGTCCGTTATGCATACTAACCCCACGTTTACAACTGTTGTTGATATCATGGCATATACCTAACAAACAAACGATTCCTTAAATAATCTATTACAGTTACTGATAACAAAATTCTCCACATCACTTTGACCACAACCTTTCACCTACAGTTTACTTGTGAAACTATGAACAAAGTTTTATGCCTTTTGGTGAACATTTTTTAAATTTTGATTTACATACATTTGCATTATTACAAATAATAATTTTCATAAGAATTTCAATCAAAATGATATTTTAATACAGAGGCTGTTTATAAAATAAAAACATTAGTCACAAAACAAAAATGTATAAAACAAAAGATATTGTTTTGTCAATTGTAAGTATTTTTTCATTTCTATAGATGATAAAATGCTTGGTCACTCTCACAAACATACAGACTGTCACTCATGATATCACAAAGCATCACAGGCAAGGTAATGTCAGATCACACTGCTGTCTGAGTTGGAGGAACAGCACCGTGAACATTTGTAACAAGGCTAATGATTGGACAATCACTACGTCTCCTCTTCTGTAGGGGCAGGGTCACTTGTCTCTTCTTTAGAGTCTTCATCCTACAAGAGCAGTTATGTGATTTTTATTTTCTTGATTTTAAACAAAAATGATTTTAATTTCATTAATATACAATGCTTCTACATTGGTTCAGACTAGTTATATGCATACATACTTGTAAAAATAATTGATTTCATTACAATTAATTTTTTTCCCCCTGGACATAGTCAAATCATATGAAACTCCACACAATTAATATAATATCAATACTATATGATTATTCAAAATTAAAATCAAGCAAAAATGATACATCAGTAAATCTGTAATGGCCTATACACAGATTGCCCTATGACCTACCTTCTTTTCCTCTGAGGAGTCTGAGGGTTTCTCCTCCTCCTGTGCGGGTGCCTCCTCGGCCGGCGCCTCAGTGGCCGCTTTCTTGGCCTCCTCCTCGGGAGGTTCCTGGGCCTCTATCACAGGGGGGAGTTTTGTGGGGGAGGAACTCTCTTTGGCTGCCCTTTCCTCCTCAGCCTAAAAAAAAAACTTAATAATATAGTCAATTGATATTTTACTTTGAATGAAATCAATGTTTTCTCCAAAACAAACATATCAGAATAATTATAGAGTTGATAATTTTGGAAATAATTCATTTTTCTCAGAATATGATTTTTTGAATAGAAACAACATAAACAAATCAATGGAACAAGATGGAAACAGTTCATACAAAGAGCAATAGAATTCCTGTGAGACTAAAGCTCATGCTATTCTGAATGTTGCAGATTTCATAGCAAATTTGTAGTTTAAACAAATCAATGGAACAAGATGGAAACAGTTCATACAAAGAGCAATAGAATTCCTGTGAGACTAAAGCTCATGCTATTCTGAATGTTGCAGATTTCATAGCAAATTTGTAGTTTGAAATAGTTTCCTTCAAATTATTCTGTTGAATTACTGACTCAGTGGTACTTAGTTTCCACCGTGTAGTGACTTTACGGGTGACCCACCTTTCGTTTCTCATCATCCTCTTTCTTTATCTGATCAGCCTCTTCTTTTCTTTTCTCCAACATTTCTTGTTCCTTCTCAAACTCTTCTTTTTCTCTAATTAACTGATTCTTTTCTTCTTCTTTCTTTAAAAAAAACATAAACAGATAGGAATTACAATATTACTCTGGTTTGCACACAAAGTGTTTTGACAAACTCATTGTGCAGAAGATGCTGAAGCATTCAAATGATTGTATGTTTAGGTAAGACAGTATTGGATTCCCATTTATAACAGCAATCACTATACCTGCTGATTGTCAAACACTCTCCCTACCTTCTCCATATACATAACATTTTCTTTATATTTGTAAAGCCACTGGGCCATGAATTCGATGGGGTCTCTGGGACGTTTCTCTGATATTTCTGCTAGACATTGTGTTAAACAGTCACCGAGGTTCTTCTGTAGATATGCTGTATCCATCTCGTTTAATATGTAAGGCACTAAAAAAATTAAAATGGATGTAAATATTTGATTCTTCGATAAATATCAGTAGAACCCCCCCCCCCTTTTTTTAAACCTCTTTGTTTACTTCGTCGAAGTGCACCTTATATGAAATATGGGAGAATTGTAACCAATGAACAACATTGTCATGCACAATTTCAAATAAGATCCATTACATATTTACATGACAAAGTATGAACATACTACATACCTTCAACCTTTTTCGTTCTCGCTGGCTCTCGCTTTAAACCTCCACTTCCTTAGAAACATTTACATTGTGACGTCACGTTGCTAATCAGCCTGTTTGAGGCTCACGACGGGAGTTTATTACACGTGTTGCAAGTAAGCGTTTTCCAGAAAGGATGACTTCTACCGAAGATAAACGGATTGCGCCAGGAGAAAGAACCCGAAACTACATTTACAACATTATAGAATCTGATGAGCCATGGAAGGGGAGAATGCTGTTCACAGGTAGTTCAATTAAGATAATAATTATTTTTTTAAAATTCGCATTCTTTTGTCATTGTATTTCAATCGCGGGAATATTTAAAATGTTCTATGACATGTTTTTAAAAAATCAGTTTTAAAGGGAAAATGTTGTTAATTAATAATTGCCCATTTGCCTTTGTTATCTGTTAAGCCTATCCTCTCCGTATACGCAGACTGCATAGATCGATATCACAAAGTCTTTTGGTGTTTAAATATGCACGTTAATGTTTATCTTGATTGCCATTAAGATTATGACATTTCGGGTGTGCATGCAAATACACGATCCAGCTTAATATATCCGATTTTAAAAAAGTAAAGAACGTCTTCTACTAAGTTTTAAAAACTTATACAAGTTTGTCTTTTCTTTTCTTTTTTTTAAGCAATGGTATTACTCTAATCTTTTTTTGGTTTTTATTTATATTTGAGATAGTGTATGTGCCGATATCTTAATTTGGAAAAAAAAATCACGGGATCGCTTTTTCTTGCGTAACCTACATGAATACGATATATCAGTAACTATAGTACATGTATATTTGAATAATCAAATGACAACTAGTTCTTGTTCCTTTAGCTATGTTCCAGTAAACTGAATTTTGTTGAATTCTATCGTAGAACTAGTATTTTCTGAACTGATTTGAATTGTAGCTATTATCGAAAGTAAATAGGTGTGTTTACCTCGCGTTAAATGTTACTTTTTTACAACACTCTTTATTGATTCACCGGGAGGGGCTGTTAATATTTTATTTTCTAGTAATTGACGTTATAAATACTTGACCCATTTGAGAAAAGAAAACTTTTGATTTTTAATTCAACACTATAAATTTTCTCACAAACCCATAAAGGGTCGATGACGCGAAAAAATAGTGTGTTCATTTCAAGCTTCAGCAGTGATGTGTAGAATAAACAACTAAAATTCCTATGGCGTCCTTACCTTTTTTATTCTTTTCAGTTGAATGATATTGTATTGAACGATTGACAATTCATCGAAACTTTAATTAAATGAAATCAAAATGTATAAAGGAATGATGATTGGTTTGTAAGATGCAGTAGAATTATATTTTCTTTGAGCTATAAGGCATAAACACAAAAATATAGTAAGATCCCTTTTCCAAAATAAATTTCATAAACATTGAAGCTATATAATGCCCTTAAATCAAATATATTTTTAAGAATGTATTCTGCTGAAATAATTTAAATTAAACTTTTTAATTTTAATGAAACACAATTGACTGTGATAAAAGACTTCTTTGAATTTTCATTCACTTGAGTAAAGAGACCAGTCGCTTGATCTAGATTTAAATTCTATTTTTTTAATTATATATAAAAAAGACTAATAAAACTACCAAGCGTTAAAAACAAATTTTTATATAATAGACTTTAAAAATATGGAGATAACGAACATTATTCAAGCTCAAAAGTTCATTCAAATTAGGAACAGAGCAACCACAGATCTCTATACATCAGAGGTGGGATCAGATACCATGGAGGGGTGAGCATTCCCTCATTTTAATATAATGTATAAAACGAGCAGTTCTTCAAAATAAGGGCTGATACCTCAACAGAGTACACTCTTAAAAAGGGAAATTTTGAAAATATACGAAAAATTAAAAAAATAAATAGTAGAACTTGGAGGTTAATTGTTCACATTCTCGCCCCGCTAGGTCCCGATGGGAACTGTGATCACCGTGTGACTGTTGAAGCGCACCATAGACACATCGGGATAGGAACCATGTCTGTGGAGGGAACAAGCGAGGCGGACTATCTGTGGCGACCCGCATCCTACACACCCTTCCCCCGACCCCGAAGCACAAACGTGGGAGAGATTGGCTGGGAGGTTCCCAGGCGGACCGACTGGTCCATGCCCTTCACTGGACGACAGATAATTGTAAGGAAACCATACATAGACATATATACATTATAACAATAGACCACAGGCCTTCAGATCGCTTAGGAAAAAAATTGAGGTCTTGCAAAAAAAAAATAAAGGTATATTTTTTTTACACACAAATTTTT
Source organism: Saccostrea glomerata (assembly GCA_003671525.1). Classification (NCBI taxonomy): domain Eukaryota; kingdom Metazoa; phylum Mollusca; class Bivalvia; order Ostreida; family Ostreidae; genus Saccostrea; species Saccostrea glomerata. The sequence continues at coordinate 199,029 of PRKT01000012.1, read as the reverse complement.
TTAAGCGATCCAAAGGCCTGTGCAATAGACCTGATTCCAACCGTGACATACATTTAAGCATTTACACACATATGACGCTATACAATATTTATTTTGCATCTAATGCTTGAGCGTTATTCCACGGACGTATAAACTAGTCTTAGAGTATACTCTAGTCTTCGTAAAAAATTCCATTTTGCGATACAGATGATATTATTAACTAAATTTTGCAGTACAAATGGTACTGTTAACTCTATTTTGCAGTAGCAATAATACTGTTAACTCTGTTTTCAGTAGAAATAGTACTGTTAACTCTATGTCAGAGTAGATCTAGTATTGTTAACTTTGTTTTCAGTAGAAATAGTATACTGTTGACTTTGTTATTTGTAGAAATAGTATTGTTAAGTACTAGTCTACTATAGTTAAGCTATACTAGTACACCCCATTCATATACTAGACTTACAAGATTACTAGTGCACACCAATCATTTACTTACTATACATAAGTTAAAAATACAACCCAATCATTTATATGACTTACTAATTAAGTTACTTGTACACCCCAATCATATTCCAGACTTACTAAATTATTAGTACACCCCAAGCATTTGCCAGACTTGCAAAGTTATAATTGTATACGCCAGTCATATACTAAACTTAATAAGTTACAAGTACACTGATTTACTGGTATTTACTAGACTTACTAAGTTATTAGTACATACCAATAATATACTATACCTAATAAATTAACTAAATATCTAGTATTTACTAGACTTACTAGGTTACTAGTAAACCCCAATCATTTTACTTGTTTTACTAAGTTATCGGTACTAGTACACCCAAATCATTTTACTTGACTTACTAAGGTACTAGTACACACCAATCAGATAATAAACTTAATGAATTACTAGTACACCCCAATTATTCACTAGACTTAATAAGTTACTAGTAAACTCCTATCATATGCTAGGCTTACTAAGTTACTAGTACACCCCAATCATTTATTTAATTTACTAAGTTACTAGTAAACCCCAATAATTTACTAGACTTTCTAAATTACTAGTAAACTCCAAGCATAGACTTACTAAGTTACTAGTACATCCCAATCATATACTAGACTTACAAAGTTACAAGTACATCCCAATCATATACTAGACTTACTTAGTTATTAGTACAACCAAATAATTTACTAGACTTACAAAGTTACTAGTACACCCCAATGATTTACTAGACTAACTAAGTTACTAGTACACCCAAATCATTTACTAGACTTACTAAGTTACTAGTACACCCCAATAATATACTAGACTTACTATGTTACTGGTACATCCTATCATAAGTGAAAATAATTTCATTGTTTGAATATTGTTTGAAAATTCACCTTACCTTAATCAGCATACTCTCCATTTCAATCTCTCAACCTTTTTCTATCTTCAATTTATTCTATAATAATGAATTATAGTTTACTTACTTACCCTCTGCTCACTCATATAAAATGTTGCTTGAACTTTTATGATCATTCAAAAGAAATGTATTTTATAAGTGAAATACAAACAATTATAGCATAGCTTGCGGGCCAAATTTGGACAAAAAGACACTTCAATTTGGCAAATCTGTCAGAGTATCAATGAACCTTAATATATCTTTTTAAACTTAACCTTTGTGATTTTCTGATTTATAGAAGTAATTGTATAAGTTTTTATCATTTTTTATAACAGTTGGGAGACTTCAGACAGGAATGTGAAAACAGACATTCACATCTCTATCAAAATCCCTGGTAAGTCAAGAAGGATAACTCATTTCTCTTTCAAGTAAATAATACATATTTAGCTGCAGATCTGTTGAAAATGAACATTTAAAAAAAATCGAATGGACGACCAGAGAGCTACGAAGCTACCTACTCAAAAGGTGTATATTATTACGCGCAAAAGAGCACTGTATCTCGATTTATTTCTGCGTGTATTTAAACACACTATTAGTGACTAATAATCCTGTACGTGTTCATATCAGATTCTTACACCTTTTCCAAATCAACATTTCTGTAGCCGATGTTTATAGCCCTTCTGGGCCTAAAATTAAGACCATCTATACTAGTATTTCGTATATTTTTACTGCCATTTTGGATGACAACTGAATAGGCAATTTGGCTGAAGCAAAAAAGAGCGTAACTTTATCTGCGCATTGAATATACTTGTCTTTAGGAGAAGTGGCCCTCTAGCAATATTTTTTTTTTGGACAGCTACAGTTTTGCAGCTGGAATTATGAAATGAATATGATTTGTCTCTTAAAGAAGTGATTGCTTAATGAAAATTGTTTTATATAGGTACCCTGGTCCTGGCGAGGAAATCATTCCTGGTACCGATGCCTCCACCGTGATGAATGTTTACCGCCCACACACTGCTCCTGCGCATGCTCAGACAGGTAGTAATCGACATCGACTTCAAACCCGACGCACCAGGCTAGCCCCACGGGCCACTCAAATCACGGACTATTACTCTCAATCCCATTATCACAAATATCACGGTATATCGTGTGCTGGCGTGTTAACAGCTCTATAGATGTGTGTAGATTGCTCAGCATCAGCAGAACTTCCAGATATTGCTGTGTCATTAGTTAATGGCATGCTCTGTCGATGCAGATTGATTCATTAGATTTTAGTTTAATTAGATGTTTAAATAGCTAAAAAAAATAGTTGATATACTGAGCGTGATTTCAACTGCTTTTACTTCTGTTTGAATGTGTTTTACTTCTTTTCTTTCTAAACATGCATGTAAAAATCTCATCCTTATCGAACATGAAATCGTAATATTTGCTAGTACATTTATGACATACGGATTAATGTAACACATTTTTAAATAACAAGTCATGTAAATTTATTCCATTTATTATTTAAGCCTATATATTAATATCTTCAGATTGTCTATAGATGCTGAAGTTTAATAGACTACTTTTACTTAAAAGCACAATAATACACAAGAGTATATTATCAGAATCATTATATATACATAAGGACTGCCAATTATAAGAAATAAGAACTTGGATTAGAGAATGTTTTAAAAAATTACAAGAATTTTTAGTTAAAAGAAGTTTTAATACATATACGTTGTGCCATACAGAGGCATTTAATATACCCACTATACATGTATACCGCTTTCAAAACTAAGACAATGTTGTTTACTGTAATTTCAGGTTTGGATGATCGAGAATCAACTTCTACAGACACAGCCCAGAACTATGCCTATTGATTAAGTAAGTCTGACATATCAGCTGAACCATGCCTATTGATTAAGTAAGTCTGACATATCAGAACTATGCCTATTGATTGAGTAAGTATGACATATCAGAACTATGCCTATTGATTAAGCAAGTCTGTCATATCAAAACTATGCCTATTGATTAAGTTAGTCTGACATATCAGAACTATGCCTATTGATTAAGTTAGTCTGACTAATATCAGAACTATGCCTATTGATTAAGAAAGTCTGACATATCAGAACTATGCCTAACTTATATCAGAAATATGCCTATTGATTAAGTAAGATTGACGTATCAGAACTATGCCTGACTAATATCAGAACTATGCCTATTGATTAAGTAAGTCTGACATATCAGAACAACTATGCCTGGCTAATATCAGAACTATGCCTATTGATTTAGTAAGTTTGACATATCAGAACTATGCCTATTGATTAAGTTAGTATATTTACATTTGCAAATGTTTTCCTTTATAAAACACTACTGAAAGTAATGCGTATCTATAACTGTATAAATACAGATACGGGGTCAAAAGGTCATAGATGTGCGTCTTGATATTAAATCGTTTGACATAACTTCTCAGTGATGTCATTAAGGGTCGACGTGCGTTCAGTGGATTACATACTTGCCGTTGAGTTTGAAAAATAATGCATTTCACACGCTAAAAGTCTGAATAAGTCAAAAATGTAAATACAAGTAATAAGGTATCATTTTAAAACATCTATCGAGATATAAATACGGGTTGGTACAGGATTAAATTCGGGCTTTATGGAATTTAATCTCGTGACCAACCCATATTTATATCCCGATAGATGTCTGACATATCAGAAATATGCCTATTGATTAAGTAAGTCTGACATATCAGTAATATGCCTATTGATTAAGTAAGCCTGACATATCAGAACTATGCCTATTGATTAAGTAAGTCTGACATATCAGTAATATGCCTATTGATTAAGTAAGTCTGACATATCAGAAATATGCCTATTGATTGTACAAGTCTGACATATCAGCTGAGGTATGTCTATTGATTGAGTAAGTCTGACATTTCAGAACTATGTCTATTGATTCAGTATATCTGATTTATACCAGAACTATGCCAATTGATTAAGTAAGTCTGATGTATATCAGAACTCATCGTCTCAAGCCACGGTCCGGAGTCCGCATATAGCTCCAGAATGGGAGAGGATCGTACATTTTGGCCGTGGTTTGCGACGATGATCAGAACTATGCCAATTGATTTAATAATTTTGATGTATATCAAAATATGACTAATGATTAAAGAAATATGGGGAAAGCAAACAAGTTCAAAAGTCCATTGAAAATTTGAAACGACAAAAGTCTGAACACAGGAAAATCGGACATCTAAACATCAGAGGTGGGATCAGATGCCATGAAGGAGTTAGCATCACCTGTGGATGTGTCGCACCCGCAGTGGACTTCTTGTCTTGATCGGGCAAATTGGAAAATCCGTAGATACTTCAGAGTGTTAAATGTTAATAATGGCGTAATGATTAGTATTAAATACATCTGACTTAAAACAGTACAACCCCTTTTGATTAAGTAAGTTTGGCATACTCAATATTTATAAAAATTATGTTCTTTAAATAAATGAGCTTGACTTATCGTAACTAGGTCTATTGATTGAGCAAGTATGATGTTTATTAGAACTATGCATATTGATCAAATGTAACTAATATCAGAGCAATATTGATTTTGTCTATCTTTTAACTCTGCTTTTTTTCATTGAATTTTGCTGTATGTTTAAGAAAAATTTGCCTTGTTCTTGACAATGGACATGTTATAGAATATGATTAGACACCACTGGGTCTTTTGAGCTCAATGGGGAATGTCAAATCATTTTAGGAATGTAACTGATTATCGTCGTCGATATCTTAATATTGAATTGAAAGTTCCACCAAGGAATTTATTTTCAAGAAGAAGTAGAAGTCTTTTAATACATTCTACTTTATAAGAATACAAATCAGATTATCTAATGACGAGGTTTAACAAAACCCATGAGAAATTTAATAAATTTTAGAATACCAGGTCTCCAGAGATGACATAGATATTGTTAGTGAAAAACTCGAACAGCTTCTTAATATCAGCCTCGAAGTTCTTGTTTGGAGAATCAGATTTTAAAAAATAGGTTTGCAGGCGTCTTTATGACAAGAAGCTATTACAGACCCCGTTTGATTTTAAGCATAAAATTTTGAATACATAAAATCACTTATTAAATGTTGTTTTAATCACTAGTTACTGTATAAGTCTCAAAATATATCATTGAACATCCACCCCAAGAACTGCTCCCTTGTTTGCGACTTTTGATGAAAATTATATAACTTGTGACACTTAATTTTAAAGTAGCAGTAATAAATTGAAATTAAAGTGCCAATACCTTCTGATTGAGCATGTTGATAAACCGTTAAATTTTGCCGACCGATTTAAATTGCTGATAAGCGTATAAAGAAGTTCTGTCAAATTTCTATACATCAATTTGAACGTTTGATGTATGGAAAGATTACTTATCTTAATATCAAATGATGTACTTTAAATCTACATACTGTATTTTATCATTCAGTTGAAATTAGTGTGATGAGCAATGATGCTTCTTCAAAAATTGTGAATTTCATCATCCCTTGGTAAGGAGTTCTAGTGTTAGGACGGTGTTCTATTGATTATATAGTGGAAATGCATAAATTCATTTAAACTTCTCTTATCTTCTCATGGATATTAAATAAAATAAATACAAAGTTATGATGAGCATGACTTGTGAATTTTATGGCCCCAGGGTCAGGGGTACTTGTTTTAGAGCGGGGCTATTGATTATATAGTGAAAATTCATGTATTCTTTCAAAATTTTCTCTGCTCTTGAGTATTAAGCCGATGGACTATAGTGAAAATGCATAATTCTTTCAAACTCTTCTCCTCTGGTCCTTGGTATCAAACCAATGATAGTTAAAATGAGGAAGGGTGTCTCTTTCAAAATTATGAATTTCATAGCCCTTCAGGTTATGGGTCAAGGGTCAGCATTGAGTTCTCTTCCAAAATTGTGAATTTTATGGCTCCAGGGTCAGGGGTTCTGGTTTTAGGGCTGGGTTGTATTTATTATATAGTGAAAATTCGTTAATTTTTTCAAAATCTTCTCCTCTGCTCCTGAGTATTCATCGTCACAAACCACAGCCAAAATTTACTTCTTCCAGAATTGTGAATTTCAGTGCCTTTGGGTAGGAATACAGGGGGGGGGGCTCTAATGATTATATACTGAAAATTTTTTCTTCCTTTGAAATCTGCTTATCGGTATTAATCAAACATTTATGATGAGCAAAGGTACCTTTTGCAAAATTATGAAATGTGTGGACCCAGAATCAGGGTTCCTGTTGGGCACTGCTGATTATATAGTGAAAATGATTTTTTTTTCTTTGTTCCTCTGCACTGCCTCTGGGTATTTTAAAGTAACCAAATGAAGCATGCTAAAAGTATAGTTATGATTAATAATGATGCCTCTTTCAAACTTGTGAATTTCACGGCCTCTGGTTTTAAACACAAACTAAATTCAATTGTTTAAAATAAGAATAGTCTTTTATTAACAAAATAATTTTGATCAAGAGATGAACAATTTAATATTTTTCCATATTATTTATTTTCCATAGTGGCTTCCTAATATAAACTTCTGGTTCAGGTTAGCCTAACTATGTCGCATTTCATTGTTTTTGTGGTGTACCTTGCTCCTTTTTATGTTAACAGCTTTCTGTCCATTTACAGTATATTCGTCAAAGGCCTCTGTCTTTTCTATCCCTGGTGTAAGTAACTGATAGTCAGTCAAATTTGTAAGGGAGTTGATTCATAATTATGCCTTATGTACAATATTACATTTAAAAGCTATAATGTACGTTTCTCTGAATTCTTAGACGGAGAAAGAATACTAACACTTCTATAGGGGGGTCTGCTTGGCGTCTTTGTGAACACACAGCGGTCGTTTAATAAGTAAAGCAATATATAGTATAATATAAGAAATGTTGAGGCATTTAATTTAATTTTTTCACAGTTGTAAAGTTCTATTTAAGAGCTCATAAACACAGAAAACCCCATGAATTTTCCTATTGTCCTCGCAAAGAAATTCACTTTTAAAGTAAGCATGGTCAGTGCATTGAACTGAAAACTGTTTATAAATGATCTCTGCCAATAAGAGGAAAATTGCAGCGTTTGTGAAATTTTTTTTTTTTACATAAATTGCCGAAGAACTCATTAAAAATGATTTTTACATATAGAAAAAATGATCTTTTACGCTGTTCATTTTTCAAATAGATTCAATTACTCAAAAGAAAAAGGGGAAAGTTTAAATGTTTAATGTACTATAAGCATGGGTATTGTACGTTAAATGTTTAATGTACTGAGCATGGATATTGTTCGTTATCTCCATGTAACAAACTGGTCGATTTAAATTTGTTGGGACACCAAAAATATCGAATTTGTGTGCCACTAGTCTTGATATCTTAAATTGCTAGATTAACATGGAAAGACATTGGTAAGATACTAAACATTTTAAATCTTCACAGCATTTTGTAGAATTCTAACAAAGGAATAAAATAACGATACAGTCATGTATTTCTATAAGAAAGGTCCCTATTTCTCCTCAAATGCATTTTTGAAAACACGCGTAAAATGTGCCAGTGGTCTATTTAAAAACAAATGTTTTAACAAAAAAGAAGTTTTGATAAATTTGCTTGATAAACGACAAAACATGGATGCACTTTTTATAGCCGAAAAATAAGATCAATAATGATATGAAAAATGTGGAATCAAAGAAAAAGATGTCATTTTATTATGGTAAAGACAAGGGCTCAAAACATTTTTATTACTTGTCATGTATTTAAAGAAATCCATTATTTAAAACATGTACATACATTCAAATAAAGGACTAGCAATGATAACTTTTATGTTCCATAGTTGCACTAAGGAAATTTTTCCTGCAAAGGAAGTCCAATATCGGTGAACAGGATATTTTTCCTGTATTTGACAACGCAACTGCAATTAAGCGTATATAATTAAATAGGATTTTGAAGAAAAGAAAGTATACAGGAATTTTCCATCACCCCATATTCGCTAGATCTCTGCAGTTGTGAAATCTTTTTACTCCAAAAACACATTAAAAAAAATCGAAGGGATATTGTACAATATCAGATATGTCATAAGAAATTATATTCAGGAGTGAATATGGGGCATCCTTAAAGATGAGTAGGATGATGTTTTCTGTTCATGGGTACAGTGACCTCAGACATATGTGAAGGGTAACAGGGAATGAGTTGAGGGATTGAAATCAGTAAGAATATGTATAACGTACTTTATTTGTTAGATGACATTTTGCATTATTTATTGAACGACCTCGTATTCTCTGTGATAGATTTTTTGTTTTTTTTCCTGAATTTGTACTCGAAGACAACACAAATTCCTACTAACGGAATAGTATCTACTTCAGATATTGAGGTATCGCACTTTAGTTTTGTTTGTTTAATGATTTATTCACAATGAGTAATTTCTTTTATGTCAAACGTGCATTTATGTATTCTGTAGTAAGTTACACTCTATGTAAACCCATTGTGTGTTTTTGTCGCACCTCTGCTCTGTAACCGACTTTGGGTAAACATATTATATGATTTTTTTTGTTTGGTTTGTTTTCTTATCTTTTATTTATCTGAAAGCTAATCTCATACATCTTCATATGTTTCTGTATGATAAATTGTTAATTGGGTTCAAATGGTCATCTTTCAACGGAATTTATTTTAAGCGCACATTCTGTACATTTTCCTCTTTGTCTACTCTGAAGTTTCCATTTCTGTACCTCTTTATAATTTTATCTATTATCTTTAAAAGATAATGCAACTTTCCAATCATTGGCTTTGTTCATCCATTTGATGAAGAGATCAAGTTTATTTTTAATATTTAGTTTAAGTTGCTCCAACTCCCGTGTTTAAAAAAAAACACTTGCAACGACCTCTCAGCTCATCTTTTATCTCAAGCTCACCGGGATATATCGCATCGACATAAAATTGGAAATTGCCATATTTGATTGACAGTACATCGTCGATATATCGAATTGTCGAGTTGAAGGCAACAGCAAGTGTTTTCGTCTTTTTACGTATAAGACTTTAGATAAATTCTGCTTCATTTGAGTACAAAAATCGGTCTGCTAATAACGGTACGTAATAAGTACACATGAGATTTCCAAAAGATTGTTGGAAGACCTGGTCTCCAAAACCCACATAGATATTGTCAATCAGAAACTCAAGTATCCTTTTGATATCAACTTCAGAGTACTCTTGTGTACGATCAGATTGTTTTTCAGCAAAGTTATTTTGCAAATGACCAATGGCAAGGTACTAGTAAGTAAATTTACGAATTTCATTTTTATTGAAAAAGCAGTTGGCAGTGATATCAAAAAGCTTGGATTTAATTTATCGTGAGTAATGGTTGTACTAGTATATAAAGATGAAAGTCGTAAGTTTTATGCTGTTGATTTTGGTAAAATCTTGTGATTTCAAATTGTCCAAATGTTCCTTGGAATTTTTAAATACCAAAATCTGATTTACACCATTTCTTGAATCCATTGTATATTGTTGCACAGTACTCTTGAAGTTTCTCCTTCACTATACTGTTCATATCTTATTGAGAAGTAAAGAAAGAGGCTTGGTTGAACATTTACTGGAACCCGCTATGTATCTTTGAATTTAAGTATACATGTAATGTAACATTATTGATTGAGTTAAATCTGATGCATGTAGCCAGTATACTTCATAGACTATCTTGTGAAGAAAATCAACAATAATCTTTAGTCCTTCAGAAATCTTCTTGAGGTCTCTAACTATGTGCTTCTAAGTTTATCAAATCATGTGGAAATCGTATTCCTTATATTGGACACAGATCGCGCGAAAAAATAGATTCTACAGGAGTTTCCTGTAGAACGCAATTCAGCTAACGAATCGTTTTCCAAACGATCATTTGCTTCGATGCTTTTAATTTCTTCAAGACGTGTATTCTATGACATATTGTTGATAGAATCACTCGTTAAGTTTTTTAGCATTAACCTACTAGTATCTGGAATGTAAGTGACAACTGATTTTTTTCTAGGCTTGTTTTTCAAAAATTCATTAATGTTTAACATTTACTTTTGAATAAAACTTTGAGTGTTTGAAATTTGCAATCGTAATTTTTTTTAAAAATAATATAATGTTTCACATTAAGTATAGAGATAATGAACATTATTATTATAGTACAAGTATAGAAATGTATACGAGTAGTCATTCATCTCATATTTTATTGAATAAGAAATGTCTGTGAAAAGTCCTTCAAATGGTTTCGTTACTCTTCAAGTTTGAATCTGTAATATAAAATATGTGTTCTTCACCAACAATATCTTTTGACAATATCAATTTTAAAAAGATAAAAATAAGGAATAAGATATGGAAAATAAAATCACTTTGAAACTTTTAATCATTTCAATAGCTAAAATTATACGACGTTGTTTATATTATTACAATTAAGATCACGACAACCAGTCAGATTACGTCAGCCAGTCAAATGATGTGCTAAACAAAGCAGGTTTTATTAAAATGAAATGCTCTCTAGGGTTCTACAGAATGTTGGAATCAGAAACGAACTGTGTGGGAGTGATGAAACATAATGACAATGGGAGATAACATATGCTTGATATATTTTGCTATCATAATTTTGAATACCTTGAGTAAATTTATGTTCATTTAAATTCCTGTTGTAATTCTTTTTTTTCTTTAATACAACTTTAAAATTTAATTAAATAAAACGTTGCATGATATTTGGTAAGAAATGTCAATAGATCTTTAATTTGTATTTCATTGTAATATCCCTATCATTTTTCTATTTTGAAGAAAGATAGCGGTAAAATTTCTACAGTGAACGTAATAACATCCTTTCACATATTGAGGAGATAAATACATGTGTACCGTATTTTAATTCCTATTTATTTTAATTATACTATCTTTTACTTATAAAACTGATTGATAAGGAAATATTTTTGCGATTTAGAAATGATACCTATTGACAAGGAAATAATTTGCGAACTGTATCACCTTTGTCTGACAGGAGGTTTACCGTCATTTTCATACCAAAAAAAAGTGTTTTCTTTAAATAGGTATTGTTTAAAAAGATTTTACCTATTACTACTTACTAGAAATGAAAATAATTCTGTTGTACATTATATAGTGCATTTCTTCCTTAATGCAAAATTGCATCAATCTATTTTTTTTTTCTCTTGGCTGAGGCGTAGTAATTTTTCCTTCCAAAAAACAAGCTGATTTAAATTATTCTGAGATCTGTCAATTAAAAAAGGACATATAAATATAAATAAACTTATTTCTATCAAAATATCTAATTCCTATTTACTCTATTAAACAAATCATGCAAAAGGTAAAGATAAAACGCATATAAGCACCAACTGGAGTGGGTTTTTATTTGAATGTCATGGGCTGGAAATGTTTTGTAATACAAGAACTTGTGAGAATTAGAATAAAAAATTGACAAGAGAGAATGATAATTTATCTCATAGATAGGCATCTTTTCTATGTACACATTCTGACTTAAACACTTAAAAATTGACAAAATTAATACTGTGTCTTATATGTGAGACTGTTGAAAAGACTTTCGTCTTTTTGCCCATATTTTGTTCATTTTTGCCATTTGTGCAAGTAAATCAAATGTAAACGAAAAACGTTACTGTTGATATTTGTTATATCCATACTTCCTTAATGAGTTTGTACTTGAGATACTTAGACGTTTGAAATAAGAAATTTGATCTTATTTGTGACGGATAGGTTTCAGGTTCTTTACATTTTAAATCCAAAAGGACCATGAATGCCATTATTTCGTATTCTACAGCTAACCCTGGTTTTTTTTAATTCGGTGTAGTGGATCCCTGAAGTGATTATCAAGCAATTTGTCTTCATTATGTATAATAAATCGATATTTTGTTTAATTTGGCTCCCGTAATAGCCTACCCACTTCAAACCAAATCGCAGCTAACCTTTAGAGGAAAGTTGTTTTTCGTCATCCATTCATTTCAATGACTCTCTATCTAACCAGGATAAATCTAATGATACAGTCATACAAAGAATGTCTATTTATATTTCAGGATCCGCCCGCTTGTTTTTCCCGGGCTGTGCAATACAGAGCTCACACACCACTGCAGTATTAGAAGGCAGACTGTTTCGCCTACTTCGCACTATTTTTTGAATTATTTTTGTTATTTTGTATTTTGCTTAATGTTTTATTGATAGTTATTGTTTTTAATGCAATTGTATTTATGAAATCGCTATATAGTGGTTATACATTCAAATTAAAAATGTTATATTAAGCAAAAATGTCTCCTTTTTTGATTTCTTGTAATTTAAAACGACAGTGTTAAAAATACATAAAATTGGTCATGAACCCTTTGAACCTCATTCCAAATATTGCCAGTAACGCTGATTAGTATGTAAATACATACAATGCTTAGTCAACATGACATTCGTTTGGTTTAATTGGTCGCATTTCTTTTCTAGGGAAAACGTACCTAGTAATTAATTATGTCGTTTGACTATCCACAAAATGATCCAATTTTCGTTTCACAAAACCACAGCAAAGTTTTGAGAATTCGGTTCGTAACTTGATATCAAAATACCCATATATAAAGGGGTTGATCACGTGATTCAGCAGCAGGAAACGGGCAGAGAACAGCCACAGGTTAATACCCGCCGTAGACAGTTCAAGATAAGTAAAATCACTCAGGGTGTAAGTAGCGATCAAAATCCCAAGAGTAGGAATATATGACAGTATGTACACCAAAATGATAATCAGAAACATTAAGTTTATCTTTGCTTTTACTTTCTCTTTCCTGGTGTCAGTGTTTGATCTATGAATTGTTCTTCCCTCCTTTCTTGAGGACTTTTGTCGTGTTTCACCTTTTGGATGTTGTATACTTGTGTTCTGTTGTTGATTGACGTTTATTTCCTCGATTGATATGTGAGAGATCTGAGTGCTACTCTGGCTATCGGAAATCCGCCTGTCTTTGTTGTCTGTATATATATTTTTCTTATGGAATGAAAATGTCCTGTAAATAGCCCTTGTTATTGGAATATACAGCCCTGCGGTTACCACTATGTTTGCCACAGTTATTAAAGCCATTGTTCCAAAGTAAACCAGTGTCCCAAAAGACGTCTCTACCGATAACACGCACATGTGACTCTCAAACGTCTGGTTCAGAAAAGTGGAATTGGTGTGCCTGATCCCACCTATACCTAACAATGGGCAGGCATACCCGAGACAGGCCACTGTGATAATTCCCAGAGATATCCTCCTTTTGTTCAAAGTCAATTGTTTCCCAAATGGTCGACAAATTAGAAGGTACCTCTGCAAGGCAATGACCAAAAGAACATGAGCGGAGAATCCTGATGCAAAGGTTAAGAGGAATATCAACACACGGCAAAGAACTTCACTGGGATACAAAAAGAGAAAGGCGTTATCTGTAGTGTAAAATGATCCATTGGCAACACAGCCCAAGCAATCAATGAAAGCGAGAACAGGTATAAAGTAACGGTCTCCTTTTTTATCCTTTATCCTGGACACATAGAGTGAGATGATGGCTATATTCCCCACGGCTCCCACCGTCATCCCTAGTGCCAGCAGAACCGTGTTTGGGAGCACCACTTCGGAGTACTTCTCATTTAATACCTTTGATATATTCTCCATAATTTAGAATTTCAAAATGCACAAAAATTAACTTTGCAGTTAAATTCAGGGTTTTGACTCGTCCACTTTAGGTTCTTTACTGAAAAGCCTCGAGGAGTAAACGGTATATTTACACACAGTTTTAAAATATATCTTTTTAACTTCCTTACTTCCATTTAAGAAAGGGTTTGTTTTCATGTTGCCGTGTTCACCGAAGCAAGCATTCGTCTCGGATCTCCTACATCACAATAACGGGACCAGTCCTTAAAAAGTGGTTCTGTTTCAGTAAATAGTTATATATATATACATACACAAAACTTACTTTTGACTGCCACAGTTATTCAAGCACTGCGTGAGAGGATAAATCATAGGATCCTAACCTTACAGATATGGTACAGGGTTGTTATTAGGTTTAATGACAGTTGGTTCGCAATTGACATTTAGTTAATATCAAAGAGGACAACGCTAAAAATTTTACACATCATCATTTCTGTCAAACATACCTGAGCAAAACATATGTATCTAAAAAAAAAAACAGCAAGCTTAATGAAATGCATATTCATTCAAAGTCTTTTATTGCAATCCTACATTTTTTTTAAATCTTCGGTAAATAATTAAGCTATGAAATCAAAGCAAGTTAAATGCCAGTCTTGATAGCGTTCCGCTGCTATTTAACTCTCAAATCTACTTGAAAAGGAAGGTCGCTGATCCTTCTGATTGAGGGGGGAATGTCTGAAAGGGAAAAAGAACCGTTAATTTGACGAGACACTGAAACCAAAGACGAACTCATGGTACTCAATATGCATCCTAAACATAATGTGTATTTGCTTTTATTTAATGAATGAAACATGTCCCTTCAGGTTTATTATTCAGAATCTTAGGTTTGTTTTATCCCCAATCTTGGTATTAATTACTTTGCAGACGGAAGAACTCTGCTCGGGGAGAGGAAAATTGTAGATTTATAATAATAAATAGACAATCCACAAGGAATACTGAAAAGGGTTTTGGAATTCAAGGAAATGATTTTTTGGAGATTACTTCTCATTAGAACAATGATAGTGCTTAAGACGAAAAAAAAAGCGTCATTAAGTTTAGCAAAATAATATATGGCAAAATTTTAGAATGCTTCCAAAATTCAAGAAAAATTAACTAAAACGAACAACACTGTATATCTTAAGTGTCGAATCTACTACGTATAGAAACAAGGTCACGGATGGGTATACAACACTGAAAATGACCAAAGACACAAACAATAAAAAATTGTGTTATTAATCATTTCGTTGGTCATTTATACATCAAAAGGATACTTTTTGGAAACTAATGAAAATCACGTATTGATAATTGATTTACAAAATGACTTCATACCTCTTCATAATCTATAGAAATGTCCTTACTTTTATGGATTTTACATCTTTTCGCCTTTCTGTCTGCTCCCCAGCTGCATTACACTTTAAAGATATTTTAATAAATTCTATAAAAAAAAAAATAAAAAAAAAAGACCCTCCATTTAACATTGATTAAACTATTTAGAATAATACTCAATTACCCCATATCTTCCAATTTCATATATGACATCATACGGAATAGATTAACAGTATCCAATAATTGCAATTGGTATCCACTGTACAAAGAGAAAAAATGATTAAATAAAATCTTTAAGATTAAAGTATTTAAAAGTAGCATTGAATGAGTTATTTGAGTGACATTAAAAACAATCTTTGACAAATAAATGTTTTGAGATCTGTTTGAGAGGTAACCACTTATGGACAGACTTTCCTTGTGACAGGGTTTTACGTCAGTCCACAAAGATATCTGTCTAATTGTACCCAATATCAAGGCTTAAGCATATACTGCAATTAATTTGATAGGATAAATTGCAGCTCATGCACCAGAATAAGTATCGGTTGCATGCAACAGTTTTGATGACACATGAGATTGTTGCTGGTATAGAGCTTTTATCTGTTTTTCATCAGTTCCACGCATTTTTCAGCAGTGACAAATCAGAACTTGAAAAGAGAGGGGATTAGCAGAATACTGAGCACGCAGCTTATTTCACGTAGAAAGATGCATTAATGGCTGCAAAAGGGTTTATAACACACCTTAAGCATTAAGATGATGTGTGCTATCAATACTATAGCACAACTATATTCTTATATCTTATACCTGTGTACATTTTTACTTACTTGTGTTATACAAGCAAACGCTTTTCGTGAAATTTTCCGACGAAAAGCGTCATAGGTCATGTTCTTATGACTTTTCAAAAATTAATTCATTTCCTAATTACGGGACTGGTAAAATATTATATATAAACAAAAATGCATGATGTATACAAATATTGTTTACATTCATAAATTCTACTTATTATATGTCAACTGATATACGTTCATATGACGCACTCTGTAGGTCGTCGCCCATTTAATTTTCACACCATTGGGACAATTTCAAACACACTACATGTATATACAATCTTTCAGACCATGATTCAAATCCTAATTATTCAAATAAATCATTAAAGGGATGATATGAAGAATGCAGTAATTTGAAGATTTTTATTCTACAGTAATATAAAATCAATAGCTCTATTGCATATAAATTCTTTCGTGTTGAAGATTCAAAATTACTATAAAGCCATAAAGGAAGTCCAAACTTTTACCCCAAAAAATGCTGATTTATTGGAAAATAATGTTAACTCTACTCAACAGCATCTGAAAAATTATTTTTCAAAGATTTTTAAACTATTTTCAAGTTGTGCAAAATATTTCAAGCCATGTTTCTCGAGTCAGACAGAGTTGTAAAGGGGCCCAAAGGTCCAGAGACCTGGTCAACATAGTGAGTACTCGCGAACATTTCTAGTGGAGGAATAAGGAATTTATGGCGAGCGCTCGCGAACGTTGCTCTGTTGAAGAGGTCCTCAGATCTATTTCTCAAGGATTACAGTGATATGTATACATAGCTTTTCTTTTACTTGCATTGCTCTTTCATTTTATAATACAATCCTCAGCTAGGAAATTCATATTTAATTTGAAATGCATCAAAATGAAGCTTGAAAATTAATTTTTTTCATGCAACAATTTTCATTTATTCATCTTTATAAAATTCAAGGCTTTTTGGAGTCTTAGAAAAGGTATGATAAAAGTTGACATTTGTACCCTCTAAAATGAAAAAAATTTATACAGTTTTAGAAAAATAAGATTTTCTTCAATCTAGCCTTAGATATCAAAGTTTATTAGCATGATATGAAATTAGAAGTGATTTTTGGTGTCTTGCAATAATAGCAAAATCCTTTTACACTATGTATTACAGCATACATGATTGAAATAGAAGACAAAAAATACTAAATAAGTATAAAAATCATGACAATTTCTCTGAATGCCTGGATACCTATCGTTTTTTTTAACCTAAAAAATGTTTGTTAATCAATTTGCTATTAGAAAATGCATTGCTGATATTCCAATTCGCTTTTTCTGCAAAAATATTGGAGATTTGACAATTTTCCCTATATAATATGATTAACTTAAATCTTTAATTTGAAGAAATACTACGGATAAATTAACATCACTTTGTGGATTCCGAGATACTTTTATGAGTATATTTGATTACCTAACTGCTAATTCTATAATCCTGAGGATTGGACTATCTTTAGCATATTGTAAGAGGACGGAACTATTTGAATGGATTCAAAAATTTATATACTTGTAGATATTTTGATCAGTTCTAATTGTTTTTAATAAAACATAAGTTAACTAAAGGATCATCAGGTTAAAAAATCACTGGAAAAATACAATGGGGGAGGGGCAAAGCAAACACCAAGTTTTTAAGACATCATAGGTTTATTCAGGTTCAATTAAGGAGTAAGCATTCCCTGTAGACCTGTCACACATGCCGTATGCTCATTATCATAACAATCGAGACAATTCAATATAAAAATAATGACCTACACTTTTTTTTATAGAAAAAACATCAGTCAACGTTCGATTAAACGATAGATTATATATGCTAAAAAGGCCATTGACAATAGCATTTAAGAAAGGATACTCTTGATATTATTCAATCATTAACTTATTCTTCGATACCTTGTCTATTTTTAAAGAGTGTTCCTAGGTAGAGAACGCTCTTGCGTATTAAATCAACTAGAAGACATAAACCCCATATGCAGCTGATAAGGGTATTATTACATACGAAAGGGAAGTTGATGATTGGAAATTCGAAGTCGTCACGTTCATCATAAAGTTTTGCTATTTGGTATTCATTAACGCCATTTTCTAGTGAAATATCCTAACATAAAACAGATATGTTTGATTCTATGATTTCTTTTGTTTCGAGTTTTAAGCATACTTAGCAAGGAGCAGTGTAAAAAAAAATCAATGATGTTTGTCGTAAAAAAGTTCTTGAAATAGAAATTTAAGGTATAGAAAGGATAAAGATAAGCTAGAGTATCAGAATTTCTCAAATACGTTAGTTTATATTTACTTTTTATTTGCTCCTTTGAGGGAATTAAAAATCCTTCACCTCCCTGAAGTATAAAGTCAATATAAATGTCATCTTTCGTTTTAAATTGTTACTCTCAAAGTAATCATTTCTAAATCTGAAGATCTACTTCAAAAGAATCAAATAATTTTTTTAAATTTTACCAATAATTGAATTTAAGATTTAATTAACCTTGAAAAACCACATATTAAAAAACATAAACATCTAGATATATGTCATCTATATTATCATATTTGTGTATTTTGTGTATTCATATTTTTCAACTCCCTCAGTCATGGTGAGTCTGTGTATGTGTATTATGTTTGCGATTAAAGTCAATAAATAATAATTTTTTTAAAAAACCTCTAAAATAGGCATTTTTCCCAAGGATGTTCAAAACGCAGACAAAGGATGGATAGCTAGTAACTAGAAAAATAGAGAAAATAATAAAGAAGAGAAGGTAAACAAGTACATGTACAATAAGGCAGTGGGAGAGATAAAAGTTCTAGGGAAACAGGGAAAGAAATTTATGTCCATATGACTGTGATGAAAATGTAGAAGAATAAAATTTTGAATGTAGAATAAAAGTTGATTTAAAGTGTAACGGAACTTTTATTCAGAAAAGTACATTTATTATCATTACCATAGGTTACAACAGCATTGGAATTTCTCTGTACCACATTGATTGATTGATTGATTGTATGCTGTTTAACGTCCCTCTCCAGAATATTTCAATGATATGGAGACGTCACCATTGCCGGTGAAGGGCTGCAAATTTAGGCCTATGCTCGGCACTTACGACCTTTGAGCAGGGAGGGATCTTTATCGTGCCACACCTGCTGTGACACGGGGCCTCGGTTTATACGGTCTCATCCGAAGGACCGCCCCATTTAGTCGCCTTTTACGACAAGCAAGGGAATACTGAGGACCTATTCTAACCCGGGATCCCCACGGGGCATGTACCACATTGACGTAAACCTTGTGTCCTAATGTTTCTTTCCTCTTAGATTTCTATATTATTTTTCGCGTCATACATGCAAAGTTGTTTATTACCTATATTATTATTTTTTTTACAATGAAAGAATAGTGCTGTAAAACTCATAATACCAAGTATATTGTTAAAAAATATTCCCTGACCCGTAAGGAGACCAAGAGAGTAAGTTAACCATCCGGACAGAGACTAGAACTGTCAAAATGTTGGTCACACATGAATCTCAACTGATCATTAAAGACGCCACAATCTGTGAAACTGTGTAACGAATAGACACCCAAAGCAAAGGGAAAATCAAAGGAAATGTAATAAACAGAAAAATCAATGTCTTGTTGGATACGAAAATATTTTTCACTCGTGTGACAATTTTTTTGACATTTTTACACTTCAAAAAACTTGTTCCACTCATATAATAAATTCCATATCCAACTGCAAAACATTGAATATTCTCTATCTATACTGTACATACTTATTTTCTTTTGATGACTGTCCATCGCTTTGGCAACATTCATTCTTGCCTCTTGCAACTAAGACAGATACTAAAGGAACCATAAGTAGGGAAAAAAGAAAGAATTTGATGAGTGCTTCACTAGGGATGTGCGATTTTATCGGTATACCGGTATATCGCGATTTTTTGTTGCGTGATACGTATCGTGATATGGAGACCTAAATACCGGTATTTAGGTACATATTATAAAGTCCAGAAATTATTCATTTATTTGTTCAATCTTTCAAATTACAATTACAGAAAGTATAAAAAATGTTGTAAAAAGTTAAAAGAAAGGCAACATACCGTCCAGACATAATTGATTTTATATAAATAAAAATTTCAAGAAAGTAAAATTTTGTTTTTCTAGCATATTTTTTGGAAAAATAATGACTTTTCATATAAAATCATTGTAAAAACTGCTTTTAAAAATATCATGATATTATCGTGATATTGTGGGGGAAAATCGTGGTATATCGCGATACGAAATTTTTGGCGATACCCATCCCTATGCTTCACATTATTTTTACTTTCTTTTGTGCGATGTTTTCTCAACTTCGTCACAACATTAAAGGTTTGGTGATGTTCATATATGAGAGATAACTCTCTATGAAACTAATGCATATAATCCCTACATAAAGTCAAGTCGAAAAGACTTTTTCAGTCCCCCCCCCCCTCAATCTATGTTGCAATTGTTTTTATTTTGCTTGTAAAATACATTTCATTTAATATCATAAGCGTTGAATCAACATTTGATATGAGTGAGCAATGCCTGAATGACTCAAAAATAGAAGAACAAAGATAACAGAGATGAAAATATGAACGTCGACAAAAGCTGGAAGGGTTATTATTTAATTATAATTCTTTCTCCTACACTCATGTGATCAGGAGAACCCTACTTAACTATTGATCAAAACCAGTTTCTTCTCCTTGATATTACAGTTATATTGGTTTCTCTTTGACACGTTATAAGTAGATAGCTGAGGCGACGATCCGTAAGCTCATTTGTGAGATAACACATCTTACACATCGAATAATCAAACCATTGTTATTATAATAACAAAAAAGCCGATGTTCGACGAGTCGCAATGGCAACATACAGAATATGCCAATAAATATGTATAAGATGGTTAATTGCGAAGGTGAATCAAAATATCAATTCTATTGTTTATGATTTATCAATAGATTTTTTTTCTTAAAACGATAAAAAAGAAACTTTTTGATGAAATATGGAGTTTATTAACAGTAAACAAGTCCATTGAAATGATAGAAATGGAGAGCAGAGCAAACATTGGCTGTTAAAACATCAGAGGTAGGATCAGGTGCCATGGAAAAATTAGCATCCCCTTTCGACCGATCACAACCACCATCGAACAAACAAAAACCAAAAAAAAAGACAATTCACTGTTTAAATCAAATAAAAATTATTATGAAAAAGTCAACCAACATTTTACACAGCGATATATAGCCTCAGAGAATTTGTGAAACATTGACTTTAAACGAAACTGTTGGTATCCATGTTTCCTCACGTTGTTTGTCAATAGTTTGGTTCTTTTAGAAAAAAAATGTTCGTATGAATAGATTGTTCTTTTACGTTTCGAATTTACCTAAACTCTCTGTGCAGGTGAAAAGGATATAAAGCTACAACAAGAAGGAAAATTGACGATAGAAATGTTTAAGTCATCACGTTCATCATAACGTTTGCTTTAGGTTACTAGTAACGGTTTATTTGATAAAATATACAAACATTAATCCATCTTTTGTTTCGAGTTCAAATAGATATATTGAATCAACGTAAGATTGATTTATTTTGTGTTTTCAACGTCCCTTTCGAGAATTTTCACTAATGTGGAGACGCAAATCAACGTAGGAATGAAAACCAATACCAACGTAAGAATAAAAACCAATATTGCTACTGGATAAAACGTGGTTGATATATCTACTAAAGTAAATAATGTATTGCAAATCACAACAAGAGACTTTTTCTTACATAAGTATATATTATTAAGAAGTTTTTGCTTGGTACGAGTACAACAATTTGTCTGCTAATAACATAGAGCAATTGGTACCCTTGAAAATTCTTGACTTAATCAGGTTGTTGGAAGACTTAATCTTCAAAAGCTACATAGTTATTGTCAATTACAAACTCATGCATCTATTTACATCGACTTTTTAGGTGTGTGCAAGCAGATTGATTTTTTTTTTAAATAATGTTGCAAAAAACAAATGACAGGGTTAGTTAATTTAAGATTTCAAAAACTCTTTTAAAAGTATCTTGATCTTTTATTTCATGTTTGGTTCATCGCAAGGCGTAATTTTTCATCGAATTCATAATATTCATGAAGTTATGATGCCAGTTAAGAGAGCAGGGTTCCCTGATTTTTAGCTCTTAATTAAAAGATTATATTATTGCTTTTTTACTTATCAAATATATTTAAATCATCTAAGTCCTACTACAGGAGGGCTGTTTAATAAATAATGCAAAATGCGGTCTAAAAATAAGAAAAAACTCCAAAAGCAGTTTCTTTTATTCTTAATCCCTAGAAGTCCTAAACAAATGTCTTATGTCTATGTATTATGATTTAAACAGCTCATGATATTCTTTTTAGAGATCTCCGATTTTCAACAACGATATCCATCATACAAGTTTATGATATCTTCTTTTGTAGCAATATTTATTTTTAATAGACTAGTAGCTCATATAACGAACAAATATTGCACCGACATTTTCATATTTTCTTTTTTGCATAACTCCATAAACTGCAATGATAAAATGTTTACTGTCTTACCAACGCCTTTTAAGGTAATTCTGGCATTTACAGATATCATGTTGCTCACAGCATCGACATTTTTGGTGTCTCTTTAGATTTTGATAAACCAGTTCAAAAAGTGATCTTGCAACACTCTCCCTTGGAATTTCTTAATCCATCTGAACACTAAGCAGCGTGAAAGGCAACGTGAGTTTCTAAACAGCAAATTAAGCCATTTTTGTAATGAACCGCATTTTTTACACACGCCCCCATTTTAATCTTTCAACAGACGGCATTTTAAAACAGTTTTTAGCTCAGTGTAGCGACAATGCTAATAAATTTTAGTAGCGAATTTTATTTGTGAAGCTTAGGAAAAATCAAGAGATTTTCGATGATAATGATTTTTGAACTATAAGTATTCCTAGCATGTGAAAAATGAAATTTAATGCATCTTTATTTATTATGATAAGTCATAGACTCTATTTTTTTTATGAACGACAAGGAACATTTTAACACGTTGTAGAATTAAGTTTTAGATTTTCGATACTAAGGAATTGTGCAGTTCTTTTCTTTTTTTGTAAATAAAAAAAGTTGGGAAGCAATTGTTGAAAAAAAAAAACTTGAATGTGATATTTGGATCAGCTTAGGGAAATTTCACGTGTATCTCTTGATTTCTCTGGATACATTTTAATATGTCAATGAGTTTATTTACTCTTTTTACTAAAAACGAAAAGGAAATTCGTAACAAACAAGTTGATGACACAAAAATACCAACAGTCTCGATTAAAGTCATCATTTCGTAAGTTCTATGGTCGATACAATTACCTTGTCAGCCAATACAATTTATCATTAAGTCAAATGCTGACTGACGTTTTTCATACGAACTGTTAGTCCATTACTGAGTATTTATACACTGAATTGACGTTGGATTTTTCCCTTATTTCCTGATCATGACAAGGAGCACACGCGGTGGGTGTGACCGGTCGGCAGGAGCTACTCACTCCTCCATGGCACCTGATCCCACCTCTGATGGTTTGGAGATCCGTGTTTGCTCTGCTCCTTTTTTGTTTTTTCTATGGACTTTTGATCTTGAATACTGTGCGTTATCGCCATTTGCATCATTGTCTTAGAATTAGCATTCATTTAAATTTTAAAACGTCATCTGATAGTATCTTTTAAAAGTTCACTGCTATCAATTGTTGACCACTTATTGACAATATAATAAATATCTAGATCTTTTATTACATAACTGCATGCATATACTATGGCAATTTTGTTATTTCATTGAAACGCAAGTTTATAATATAATGTTTCATACAATTTGATTTTTTTCATCCTCTCTTCAAAGAAAGTCCTTTATCTTAGCTTCGTACTAGTATATGCTTATAAAACACTATTCTTAACCGTTATACATGTATATCCTATCACCATTTGCAGAGATTTTCTAATAAACACGAGATTTGTAAATGTTCTACTCTTATGCAACAGTCAATCACACCTTACCTAGGTGGACAGATGTCCAGCAGTCGTTATTTAATTATCACTCTTGAAGTATTTGATCTTGTGAAAACACAAGATCTATAAATTGTTAAAATTTTACATTAGAAATGGATACTCCTCTAACTCATATAATTGTGGATCTATCGAACATATGCACAATTGTTAATGAAAAATTATCACAATTTTGATTTTTGTTTCTGTTTGTAATTGCACCACACAAAAAAAACACGAGTTATCTGCCCATAATGGAATCTAATGCCGCCTGATGTAGGTGTCAAACATTGAAAGTATTTTCACAACTCACAGCAAGAAATTGTTATCTCCGCTAAAATTTCCGTTTCTGCTCATGTTTAGCAGAATTTTACAGCCAATAAACACCTTCTTCACGCTTAGAAGAGTCAATGCACTGTATATTTTGTCCTAAAGACTGAAATATGCCTTTCAGATGTAGCTATGTCCGGCTTATGTTTCGTCGGTTTTTAAAATTTCACATTTTTAGCTTTTTCCAGGGCCATTGAGTCAATTTCAGACAATCTTTCAATAAGACACGTTTGGCCATAAAATAGAAAAATGTTACTTTGAAGAATTACCTTTTGCTTTAAAAAAGATAACCCTTGGAAATATTGGGGACGGGGGAAAGGGAAGAATATGGTTTAAAGTTTTATTTTGAAATGTAAAGCAGTAATCCTTAACCACCTTTTCACTAAGAACATCAGGGCCAAAATCATTAATATGAATATGCAAGGATCCGAATTATTTATTTAGATGTAATTTTAATCATGTTGCAATAGGCGAGGCATTGCCCGCACTGCGGGGTCAAAGTTTGGATTGGACATATTTGGGAATCTTCCTCTAAAACATCAAGGCTACGATTATACAAGATTTTTTAATGAAAACTGTTGATTTTTCAAAGCTCTGCAGCTTGGCAGTGCCAAAATGGAGAGGTAACGTTCTATATGATGAGTCATAAGAAAAACATTTTTATTACTATTAAGAACAAGAGAACTACAGATAATCAGGTAGGGCCAACATGTTTACGTCGTCAGTTATTTAAATCCTTGTTCTCTGGGTAATAATTGGTCTGCAGAAGGGGATCAACATCATCTGCATACAGGGTTTACATCTCTCAGTTGATTCGATATGCAAGAGCATGCTCTATGTATGAACAATTTTTAAAACGAGGTAAGTTATTGACAAACAAGTTGCTGAAACAAGAATATCAACAGTCTCCTTTAAAGTCATAATTTCGTAAGTTCTATGGTCGATACAATGACCTTGTAAACAAAAAAATTTTTCATTGAGTCAAATACTGACTGATGTTAGTCACACTTTTTGTAATCCATTATTTCACACTGAAATGTCGACGGATTTTAATGTTATTTCCCAGTCATGACAAGGAGCAAACGGCGGGTGTGACAGGTCTATATGGGAAACTCACTCCTCCATGGCACCTGATCCCACCTCTGATGATTTTGATGTCCTTGTTTGCTTTGCTTCTATGTTATATTGTTTAATGGACTTTTGAGCTTGAACTCTATTCATTATATCCGTATATATTTCATTAATTCAAAATATTTCAATGAATTAATCAGTTTGCATATTTTTTAAAGCATCTTTACTTGTCAAACTAAAATGACACATATGTTTAGGAAATTGTAAGTCTTGAAAAAAACACCATCAACCGAATACTATTTAATAAGAATAGCGTAATGTTTGGAGAAAGGCATTAAGTAGATTTTAATTGACACCTACCGAGAGAGCAAGCATTATTTAACCATTCTGACACAGCAATATGACAAGCAATTTTATCCTTAACTGTTCGTAAAAGTACCACGAAACCCTAGATACCGCAAAGGGACTGAGTGGATAAAAAAGTTCAGATATCCATATTCTGTCCCAACGTGCATTTGCTTCATGTGCTTTATACACGTACCTTCCTTTATTATTCTGGCTGTCCTCCTTTTTTAGAGAAATGATGTTCAAAATATTCGTTCGAACGAAGAACAAAGTTGACTTGTCCACGCGAATATTCAGCTTTTGCCAAGTAAAATATATTATAAATCCGCTTCATTATGGCGTGTAAAGCAATGCAGTATTACAAAAGCCCTTCAGTGAGGAATTTAACATTTATCAGAAATATATACTTGTAGAAGCAGTTTACCTTTTTGACGCCAGAAAAAACTTTTTATTAAAACCTCATAATCATTAAAAATTGCATATTTTTATTGATGTATTTTAATTTTTGAAGAATTCCCTTTCAAAGTAAGCATGGTCACTTAATTCATTGAGCTTAAAATTATTTTTTTAAAATATCTCTTTCAAGACGATAAATTGAGAGCTTATTAATATGATAACTGTGGTTCATTGCCAATATTGCTGAAAAGCTCAAATAAAGATGTTCTGATATCTAAAAAGACTATTCTTACACACAGTACGGTTTAAGCGGAAAAGGGGGACCAAAAAGATTGCAATCGAACCTTTTGTTCAAATCTGAAGAGACACCAAAAATGTCGTTGTTTTGAGCAACATGTTATCTGAGAATGCAAGATTAAGGGTGAGAGATGTTGCTGAGCTATGAATCATCAATTGATTGAGTTGTGACGAGAATCTAAAAATCTGTTTTTAAAATGCATTATTTCCTCACAGATGCCAGCCAGAAAACGCGCTTTAAATGTTCCTTGGGATTACTAAATGCTGTAATGATCAATATGACATATATATATATATATATATATTTACATTACATATATTTTTTGCGTATAAAATGAATGGAAATCTATTGCATTCAAAACACCATAACACAGACAGGGTACCAAGAGGTTAAAACATGCGTTTTAGTTTGACGTCATAATCGTTGAACGCCGAGGAAGTGCAACGTCACAAGCGAAAATCAAAAAATCACGTTCAAATTGACCAGAAGCTGTTACGTTGGCTGATCCATTAAATGTAGCTTACACGAAGGATAATACATAGGTTTTTAAATAGAAATCACATTTGCAGTTAAGGAAGAAAGTTTAAAAAATGTAAATATAAGCAATGAATCATTATTTTTTGAGTGATATAGTTTCATAACTGCAACGGTGTGTGCAACAAATTTTCATAACGCGCTAACGCGCGTTATTCAATTTGTTTGCACACACCGTTGCAGTTATGAAACTAGATCACTCATAAAATAATGATTCATTGCTTAAATATATATATATATATATATATATATATATTATAGAGACATTTTATCAATTATTATTTGTTTTCAAACCTATAATAATTCTAAATAACCCATCGAATTAAAAGACACCAAAGCGTCTTACACATTTGTTTCATATTTGAATATTTGCATATCCACTGCTCTCTCCCACTATGAGCATGTAGCTATTACCTGCGTTCAAGGGGCTATAGACGCAACTGCTTCTTGCATGAGTGCAATTGCTCTATCTCACTTGTGTAGAACATGCACTACTACAGTTATGTGTAGTGGTGAGAAGTATATATATGAAATGTTCGTAAAAGGACTAAATATAAGTTTTTAATAATATTTTTTGGAAAAAAAGGAATTCAGAACAATTTAAAATTGCTGTTTGATATCTTTAAAAATTTAATTTTGGTCAATGTATTTAATTGTAATATAAAACTTTTTAAAAATTGAATAGAACTCCAAATTTTTATTTTTTCGTATGATGCATACTTGTACAAAGAACGATAACTCTTCACACTTGGGTAATAACATTCAGAAAGAGAAAATTTCTTTAAAATGGAAAAAGTACCCCAAAAAATCACAGAAAAGCATACTGGAGTAATAATCATTAGGAAAGCATTCTCATTTTTACCATAGTGTTAAATTATTGATTTTTGTCAGATGATTTCAATAACGTTGATCGATGACGTCACGACTGCATCAAAACAAAAATTAAGAGAATGTGATGACGGCGCTGCTTTATCCAGATAACTGTGTTTGAGAGGGAAATACTTTATAAATTGTGATTTATTAGAGAATAGGAGTATTGATCAGGTGTACTGATTTTAAAGCCGTATGGTTTTCTTTACTGAAGACAGAAGAAGCTGCGTCCTTATGTAAGTCAGGATTTCCTCTGATATTCTTGACAACATCAAAGAATGCAAATATAAGTAATAAACAACGATTATTTAGTGAACATGGCGTAATGAATAGCAATAGCTCTGCTGGCATATTTTCCATGATGCGCTAGCGCGCATCATGGAATATGCCAGCAGAGCAATTGCTATTCATAACGCCATGTTCACTAAATAAATAGAGGATATTCAATGTTTTGTAGTGAATATGGAATTTATTTCATGAGTGGGACAGGATTTTTTGATATTTTCACGAGTGCGAAGCACGAGTGAAAATATCAAAAAATTCTGTCTCACGAGTGAAATAAATTCCATATTCAACTACAAAACATTGAATTTTCTGTTTATTACATTTTCTTTGATTTTCCCTTTGCCTACGTGTTTTTTGTAATGCAGTCTTAGGCATATGACGTCATAGTTGAGCGGTTGAGACGTCATAGCTAAGTGAAAAACATTGTAAACATGAATTTCAGCACTATATTTTGGGAACTTTTGCAGTTTTATTTCATGACAGAATGGTTTATAAACTCGTTTTCTATCTCATAACAGGTTAAGGAGTATTTTTACAATAATTTTGGTGAAGGGAAGGAAAATCGAGAATTTTCCCGCACTTCTGATATTCTTTCACGCCGTGACAGGATATCATTTTGATATCCTTTCACACTGTGACAGGATATCACTTTTATTCAATGGATAAATAGAGGATATTCAATGTTTTGTAGTTGAATATGGAATTTATTTCACGAGTGGGACAGGATTTTTGATATTTTCACGAGTGCGAAGCACGAGTGAAAATATCAAAAATCCTGTCTCACGAGTGAAATAAATTCCATATTCAACTACAAAACATTGAATTTTCTGTTTATTACATTTTTAAAATAAAATTCTTTGATTTTTCCTTTGCCTCTGTCTTTTTGGTATACAGTCATAGGCTCGTGACGTCATAGTTGAGCGGTTGAGACGTCATAGCTATATGAGGTGAAAACATTGTAAACATGGATTTAGCAACATATTTTTGGTAATTTTAACCATTTTATTCGCTGTCAGAGTGGTTTATTTATTTTCATCTATCTTATATTTTTACAGCAATCTTCGTTATGGGAATTTAGGAAATCGAGAGTTTTCCCGCACTTCTGATATTCATCACACTGTGACAGGATATCATTTTGATATCCTTTCACAGTGTGACAGGATATCATTTTTATTCAATGAATAAATTACAGTATTTCACGGGTAAAAATGTAATAAATTACAGTATTTCACTGTTTAAAATGTAATAACGTTGTTTATTTCTTAAATGTTTCACTAGGAAAACATTAGGAAAATGAATGTAATGTCTTTTTCTTTGACCGAAGAATCAAAGACAACTTTGGACGGAAAACGTCATCAATGTGCGTCTTTCAGTCAAATAGCTGGTTTATTTTACACTGGATTTAGTACGGAATATCTTGATTACCTAGTATAATAGATTGTATAAACCTTTTATTGTTGCTCCTTCAATCATAAGTTCATACTTTATATGCTAAAAATAAAAAAAAAGCAGGATATCCTTGAATATATACCGGTATTTTCCTCATATTCCAGATATTTTATTCATCTTTCATAGTTCCAGAAAACCATTTATGGCCTTTTTAATGTCATTTTTTGTGCTGTTCTCAGATATATCACCAAGTTTGCTAATCTCGAACTCCATTGGTTGATCTATGGGTTGATCTTTCCAATGATTCAAAATTAATTTGAAAATAAAAAAAGTACACAATCGGTATGTACAAAACATGTGTCATCTTAGCCTCTGTAAGTTTTTATTAATACAAATACAATTTACAAGTAATTGGATTTATTTTTAGAGGTGGTGGTCTTTTGTGTGCTTTTAGGTCCCTTTTATAGAAAAAGATTCTTCAAAAGCACATGTCATTTTTTAAATATATTAACATTTCTAGCTTAAAGATAGGGTTCCTTTTCTGGATTCCAGAAAATTCATACAAATCTTTAAACTCTAAGATAAGTTATTCATTAATTGTTTTACATTGAGTCTTATCTTTACTCTTCATAAACATATAAAGAGAGTGAGGAACTACAGCAGCACTGTGCAGCAGTTTATTCTAGAGATGTTATTCAAATGTGGATTGTAAACAAAATGAAATACTTTAAATCGCACATGTGAAAATCAATATGATACACGTGGCATCAAAACGAATTCATTTAACTCTTTATACAGCCATTTCTCGCCTCTTATTATAGTAGCTAGGGTTTTTTAACGTCATGGACAACTGCGCTTCTTTAATGAAAATAAAACTTAGAAACCTTCATATTTTGTGATAGCCTATCACATTCCTATTCAACTGACAATCCTTCTCATTCCACACATAAACCTGAAGTATCAAAAAAACGATTGGGCTCCTCATTATATATGTAGTCTTTGAAAACAGGTCTTGCAACAGTCTCTTGAAATTCACATGGGAATTAGAATTTATAATGGATGAAAATGAAATTCTAATGCTAGCTTTATAAATCTCTGCTTATGGAAATTTGTAAGTACTCGTTTGTTATCAATAAATAAACATAAAAAACAGTAATTTCTGATTCAAAATATGCCTTTTCAAAAGAACATTTTCTTCTATTTCAAACTTGAAATGTGACCTTTGATTTCAATGGTAAATGAGTAAATAAAATTAGGTACAGCATAAACAAATTCGCCCTTTTAATTTAACCGTATTTGAGTTAATAAAATCAAGCACCACACATGAATTTGGACTTACATTTACGTGCAGTTATAGGTGTATGCTTTTGTTAATAAGCCGATTGGTCTATGTGTTAAAAATTGTCACTCTCACGCAGTTCCCAGACTTGTATTGATTTCAGCATTATCAGTACCTGTATACCGTATATAACCATCGTTACATGCCTTTAGTCTCACTCGCTGAAGCTCGTCTGGCCACTCCATGCTGACGGTGCCTCGTGTTAAACAAGGTGAAGAATGGCCTCAATAGACTCTGGAGAATTTTCAGATCTTGAACACAAAGGTGTAGCAGTTCTTTACTTTTTATTTGGTAAGTAAAATAAATACTCTTAGAATAGCAGCCTCTATTTACACGGTTAGATAAAAAATAAATTAAAACATAAAGGGAAAATCAATCATTTTTCATTATTTTAGAAAGCAGGAAGTAATATATCTATTAAAGAAGAACTATTATAATGTTTAGATAAAAAAGAGAAATTTAAGATAGCTTTTATTTTTCTCTCTTTGCATTTTGTTAACATTAAATATATTGTATGTTAAATGTCTAGATATAATCCAGGTTCTCGGTGTTGTTTTATATTGTATAGTTTGCTTCCATAAGAAAACATAATCGGTGTTACTGGATAGACTTGCATGCTTTTTAGATTCAAGATGGTGTACGGGGGGAAAATTTTCTCAAAAATAAAGATTAAGTTGTATTAAAATGTTTTATTTTAAACTATCTATTTCCTATTTTCTTTGTAAATTGAGAAAATATATAATTAGGAATTAAATCAAACTTTGCCAGTAAAATAATCCATGGATGAAATTGATTTTGTGCGTAATGGCTTATAACGAAAAATTTTGGCGTGAACAACCAAAATTCATTAGCAGTACATGCATTAGATATATCGTGTTCCAGCAATATGGAAAAGCTTCTGATTAATTAGTTGTGTATTAAACAAAGCAAGCTTTTCATGACTATAATATGTGATTTATTTTCACATGCAAGACATTATGGTAATCATTTACCAATATCATTTTATCAGATTATAATAAAAAGAAAGAATTTAAAAGCAGCCAGCACGAAAGTGATCACTCTAGATCTTCAGAGTTTATATCTTGTTTTGCATTAAGAAGAAAAATGTTTTCATCAACAATCTTAAATCCCCAAAATATATTTCTGTTTTCATAGTTTATGTTTAGTTTTCTTGCCAGAGCTTGTTTCTCTCTGTAGGAATATTGGGAGTTTTGACGAACTCGTTTGTGCTGAAAACTTTTATGAAGGATGGAGTGCTGACCTCCCCTAAAAACATCCTCCACGTGAACCTGGCGTTCTCTAACATCCTGGTGGTCCTCGGCTTCCCCTTCTCGGGTCTCTCGAGTTGGCATGGGAAGTAGGTTTTACGACAATCGTCAATTACCGTTAATCCTGACAAAAAGGAGGGTGATTTAAAGAATAAATTTACATTTGCAGTAATGAAGTTTTATTTCTTTGTTACTTTAAACACTAATCTAAAGGAAAATAAACTATTTACAGATGGTTGTTTGGTCAAGAAGGCTGTCAATTATATGGAGTGGAGTCCTACACAGGGGGTATAGCTTGCACAGGCTTTGTATTTGCTTTATGCTTTGAACGATACCTGGCCAACCGACAAAGACAAACATGTAAGTATATAAATGTACCTTTAAGTCTTGCATGAAGAAAAGGTTAGAACATTGACAAAATCATTTGTATTGAGCAGACGATACAATGAGCTCCAGCACGTGGTGGCTGATTGCCCTAGCCGTCTGGATACACGCGTTCGTTTGGGCTATTCTTCCAGTGTTAGGTTGGAGCAGGTAAGCTACTTATCCTCAGCCGTATTCTTACTTATATTTGACAAATTTCTACTTTTCAGCTGAAGCTTGTAATAACTAATCTCATAAGTATTGAACTATTTTGTCAATCTCCCGTTTAGTTATTCGATGGAAGCATCAGGAGTTGCCTGCGGCTTGAACTGGCTGAAACACGACTTTAACCACACATCCTTCGTAATTTTCATGACTGTTGAATACTCCGTCATTTATCTGTTGGCGTTCATTTTCCTCAAGTCTGCTAAAAGTTACGTAGACTCCCACACGATCCTCGAGGTCAACACACAAAACTGGTTCACCGAAAAACAACTTGTCTGGGTACGGCTCCATTTCTGTTAAATTTCCACAACTATGTAGTTAACTTTCTCTATATCTGATCAATGATGACATGGATAATATATTGTCCATATTTCAGTTTTGTTTCCCGAAGAGATGATAACATTATATTTTGTAGATAACATTTGCTTTCCTGCTGATTGCTGGGATAGGCTGGGGACCGTACGGCTATTTTGCAGTTTGGAGCCAGCACACTCAAATTACCAGTATTTCTATGTTAGCCGTCACTCTGCCGCCTCTGTTCGCTAAAGGATCAACCATATTTTACATTATACCATACCTTGTGGCTAGCGACCGCTTCCGGGACGCGGTTGTAGGAGGTGATGTGGGAACTGGGGACAAGAAAGAAAAGTAGATTAATCTAGTGTCACTTGACAAACGTTTAAGGCGAGAGGAAAAGAACAAAGGGGAGGCTACAACAATTTGTTTAATCAGAATTTTATACTTTTCACAAAACTTTAAAAATGGTTGAAAACATATCATAAAAAGACTAAAGATCATCCATGAAGATGGGAAATCATTAAGCTAACTTTGGAGGTTCTGTACGAGCCATTGTTGGTCCTTTTAAATGTTCTGTTTTCATCTTTTATAAAATGTTTTAGCCTTGAATCACCTAATATATATATTTATGCCATGATTAATTAAATCTGTATAATTTTATTTTTTTTAAATATTATGTTGCATTTTGTAATTCGTGCGTTTAAATTCAAAATCTTATTATTTATATTTAAACACTTATTTTTGTATTTTATACTTGTTTCCGAAAGGTGGCGTCTAAAAATGAGCGAAAATTTCTCGAAGAGACGGAAAACAAACAGAAAAAGAAAACTTACTCCATTACCTTAGAGCAAACGCTTTTACAACTGCGCTACTCGAGCGAGGAAGGAATTTTGTGTTTGTATTTGGATACTAGTATTTTACTTGCAAAAAGACGTTAATGGAAATACGAGTATAATAATAAAACTTTATACCAACGTGAGTATTTTAATTTTTAACTGTAAACTTCCCATACTAATGCAGAAATATACATTTGCCGCCTGCAAATGAGGATAATGTATCCCAGGTAATTTAAAACACAAGTGCATGTTCGATGTCTAAATCACTTCTAAAACAAAACAAGCTATTGACCAAAAAGTTGATGAAGCAAGTATATCAACGGTGACCCATTTCAATTAATCATTTTCAAGTTCTATGGTCGATACAATGATTATGTCAGCAAGCACAAATCTATCATCAAGTCGAATGTTGACTGAGGTTTTTAACCCCAATTATTAGTCGATTATTTACACACTGAAATATCTGCGGAAGTTGCTGTTTTCCCGATCATGACAAGGATCACACGAATTGTCAGTTGCATTGGGAATGCTTCGTCCTCATTGGTACCTGATCCTACCTCTGATCTTTTAGAGGCCAATGTTTGATCCACTCCCGACTCGATTGTTTCCATGGATACTTGATCTGGAATATTGTTCGTTTAAACAATTTTATTACCATATTTAATGTATTGACTGTATTTACAAAAGAAAATAAAATTATGAAAAGCTTGTGCATATTTTCAAACACTACCATTAATCATGAGGTCATTTTCAATGCCTTTTCTCTTTGTTATAAGAATTTTCCCTCTCTTTTCTAGTGTGTTGGTTGAGGAGTAATATTTGTACACTTTTCATTTTTACCTTTTCCTCTCGAACCAAAATTTTAACCAATCTAGACACAATTCATCTTTCCGGAAATATAATTTGAACGAAGGATAACATTTTCTTTCACGAGGAGTATATTCAGAAAAAGAGAAAACTAAGTGGCACAACTCAAAATTCTTCCTCTCAAGAACTATTTGTCAAAAAACTGAAAAAGATAATTTTAACTTTTGTGACTTCTTCTTCACGTAACTGCTATAATCAGATTTGTACGTAAAGTTATTTTTGCTTTTCTAATCGAGTGCTCAGTTTGGTAAGGTTGGAAAATAAGTAACTTGAGTAAGGGGTAATATTTCATATAAAAAATAATTTTACCAACATTTAAAATATCTTTTTTTTTTCTTTTTCAAATTTTCTTCTCAAGAAACTGTTATTCTTTTAGATAAACGAGCATTCATAGGGAGTTTTTTTTCTATGAATTATATGACATCGGGGTTAGAACGAGGTCACAATAGGGATACATCTTTTATTCTACTTTAAGTACAATAAACAATAACACATATTAACGACACGTACCAGCATTATTGTACAATGTACATATAACATACAAAATATGAAATACAATTAGGTTCTACGTCATTACGTGATATTCAACATGTACTTGAATGAAATCCTTCTAATGCCGAGAAAAAAAAAATAATTCGTTATCACACCAAGTAGAAATTGATTTCTGTCTAATTCGTTCCTCAAACGAAAAAATCATATCTGTTTTACATGAGGAAATATAGGATAACAATATCTGCCTTTCAACAACATCAGGTCCATGAAACATATGGAGATAACGAACAGTATATAAGATCAAAATCCATAAAACAATACAAAATAGACCATCCATGCGTTGTGATTTTCAATCACCACATCAGCTGCTTCAGCTTTTATGGGTTTAAAGAGGTAAATAATATTGATGAAGAACGATAGGACGATGGTGACTAAGGTGTGTGCTGAAGCTTATATGTCTCTTGTAATAACTAATTCCTATTTATTTCAATGTTAATATGTGATTTCTTTTTGTGATTGAACCGTATCCTCTAAAAAGGATGATTATTTGTAACAGATATTGTATCTACTCTTTCTATTGTTCCAAACCCAGCCCAAAGGGTTTAAAAACTATCAAAAACAAAAAATCCTGTATTCTAAACTTTGGTTTATAGTGTGAAAAAAGAATGAATCCATACAAATAAGGTTTTTTCGCTAAAATGTGTTATTCAAAATGGTACTGCTCTCTATGAAAGTTTTTTTTTTTTTTTTCAAATATATTCCCTTAGAAAAGAAGCTGGTCCCTTTTTTGTGCCATATAAAATTCAAAGGAATCTTTGTAAAAATTGAATTCACAAGATTTTACCAAAATCAACAGCTTAAAAACTTTCGACTTTTCAAATTTAAGGTAGGATTCTTATCTGGTTTCTGACTAGATGAAACATTCAAAGTATATTTGCTTATATGTCTTATATTATTGAGGTGTAAGAATTTAAAAGACCATATTTTTCTTTCCTCATCACAATTGTACAACTATAAATAGAAATGGTAAACTGCGTTTGAAAACTAGCAGGGACTATATTTTTGGCGGAATGGTGGCGTAAGAAAATATCTTCTTTTCTGCCTCTCAAAATTATAATAGAACAATGAATTTAGTTATAATTTTTACACAGTTGAAGACTTAAAAAAATTTTCAAATGTAAGTTAAATTAATTATGAGGGACTTAACTTTCAAAATATATCAAATAAATATGATTTTTCAAACAAACTACAACTTTGTTAGCTTATAAACGCTTCCTATCAAAGTGCAGATTTGAGCCAAAAATCCATTAAAAGTATCTTTTCTCTCTTAGGAAACGATCAAAACTTTTTGTTTTTGTATCATTTTGTACATTTATAAGACTACTTTATTATATGTGAAAATAAGAAAAAGTTAAATATAGGAAGCATATGAAAGTAACTAGTATATCCTAAAAAATTAAGAAAAACAGAGAAAATTCGGATTAGCCAATATCCAGTTAAGTTAAATCATTTATGTAAATTTTGTAATATCATGCTATAGACCTGACATAGTAATATGTTTTTATGCTAAAAGAACAATCATTAAACTTTTGAAATTGAAGTAGGTATCACATGACTGGCAACAGTTATTTTTTATTCTTAATGTCAAGGAAAAAGATATTGACCTTGACCTGACCTTGCCTCTAATATAAAACGGTCAAACTTAATTTCATTGATACTATCACTTTCTGATGTTGTCTTCTTGATTCTGTGAAAATTTTATTAATTTCTAAATATTAGAAATATGAGAAGAATCCTACCTTAAACACAACTATTACCCACGATAAATTAAAGTGGAGGTTTTTTGATATCATTGACAGCTGCTTTTTCAATAAAAATTAAACTCGTAAATTTACTTACCTTGTCATGGTCTTTTCGTTACAAACATTCCGATTGTAAAAACAAGTACTCTAAAGTTGAATTTAAAAAGATGCTTGAGTTTCTGATTGACAATATGGTCTTTTTTAGACCAGTCTTCCAACAATGTACTGGAATTCCCATAGGAACCAATTGCACCCCGTTATTAGAAGATATATCTTTTTATTCTTTGAAACAAAATTGTCTAAAATCTTATATGTGAAAAGAAGAAAATACTTGTGGCTTTCAACTTGACATTTATAAATATCGACGACGTATTGTCAATTAACAATAGCTATTGATTACCTGGTACATAGCTGCATGAGCCCTATAGGCAAGTTTAAAATCAAGATTAATAAAAGATGAAACTTGGTAACACCTTTCTTGTTTTGGGGTAATAACATATTGATTATGTTAATAATCAGAGTTTATTCCCCAAAACAACTTTACAGGCTTTTACCTATAAATTATTTCCCTAAAAGAGCCCATATACAAGAATCACGCGATTTATCTAACCAATCAGATCAGTTTACAATCTTTGAGGTTTCAGCAGTTGTGTTTACTTAAGTAAAGATTTGTTCATACCTCCACCTCCCCATCTATTACCCCATCTATGGCATATTACTTCATGGTTGTTTACCATTCCATTTCTCCCAAGTTTGGGATATTGTACATTTATGTCTATCATTCAGCATCATTTTTGAGTACTTATGTTATGACAATTATCAAATATTGCATCATAGTCAAATTTAGCTCTACTTAGGTAGGATTACTCTGATCTTTACACAGGTGCTAGTGAACAGAGCTCATATAGGCAAACCTACTTTGCCTCAACCTTCATGACACAGGCGCTAGTAAGCATGTCTCACGTTAATGGACATAGCTTATATAGGCAAGATTTCCTTGTCCTAAGCCTTCACGTATCAGGTGCTAGTGAGCATGTTTCATATACATTGTGTAGGCAAGTTTTACTTGCTCTCAGCCTGTCGCTCATCCAATTCCACAGAGGAAGTTCTATCTGGTTATGTCATAACTTGAGTCTCCTTTTTTGATGCTGCTGATAAATACTTAGATCACTTTGTGTTAGATTACATAGCTGCATGAGCCCTATAGACAAGCTTTGAATTCAGATTAATAAAAGATGAAACATACTTGGTAATTCCTTGTTGTTTTGGGGTAATAAACAATAGGTACTTCTATTCTTATGTCGATCGATACTATGTATCCCGGTTAGCTTGAGATAAAAAATCCCACAGAGTCTAACACACCTGTTTCATAATTGGATATTTTACTTGGAAAAAGACGTTGATGATTATCTAACAACCAACCTCTATGGTAAACGTGATGACTTTATCTTTTCAAACGTCAACTTCCCTTACTTGTACAGCAAAATACATTTATATGGAGTTTATATCTCTCAGTTAGATCAATACGCAAACACGCCTAAATTATGGGTGATGAGCAAATTTCAATATGTACTATTTGATGCTCTTTGCAATTCTATATGTGTAGTAAGAACCTCGAGAAAGACTTTTGACCTGAAAATCAGGTATTATAAATTATAGTTATTATAAATTAGTTTACATTTAAAGGTAGAAGAATTAAACGTACGAAATCTATAGTGTTACAGACAGACACAGCGAGACAGTGACAAATAAAAGAACGAACAGACCTAATCAGCACAGATGTGCTTAATAGAAAAAGAAATGTTGCACAAACATTCCCGGTTGGTATTTATTAAAAGTTCATTTTACAATAACGGACACCGAAGTGTGAATTGTGCTAAAAGGGGGGATCAGATTTTACATAATACATGCGTACAGATTAAGAATCGTTGAAATATAGTTCTTTTTGAAGTCATGAATATCAAGTATTCAAACTAAAAATGACACATCCCAATGTTATGTGGATAAGTTGGTAGTAAGTTGGGGCTACAATATGGGGCTAAAATGTATCAAGTAACTAAATACAGATAGCTTTCTCTTAAATTCCATGAAGAACAGTAGACAGAGGGTAGAACTATGAACAAAGACTCAGACGAAAGTACAATCAATTCGAACAAAAAATTACTTTAAATCTTCAATTTTAATTTAATTTTTACATTGTTAACAAGTTAAAATAGTTTTTAAGTACTTTTTCAGAAATTTTACATCAAAGTTTTTATCAATATGACCAGTATTTCACTTCTTAGTTGGTACATTTTTTAGAAGAGAGAAAATTCAATTTATTAGATTTACATCTTTATTAAATAAGACTAACTATCATAGAAACTACATTTTGAAATAAAGATCGAATCAGTGGAAAGCATTGAAAAATTGTAATCTATATATACATATTTATGTATTTCTTCTTCCTTGTTTGCCGCTCCCCAGATTACAGGCATTATAACTTAGGAAATAAGTGCCAACAGAATAGTTTTATAATCTCCCGACGTATCACCCTAAAATGGTAGAAAGAACGCAGATTAGATGGAAAAGGACTAAAACAACAATAACACTTTGATGCAGTTCTTTACACCAAATATCACTAAAGATTTTGAAATTCTAACACATTAATACCAAATGCATTTTATCAAAGCTTATTTCTATGTTATAGTAGTTGAAATTATAAATATTTGCTACAACTATATATCATTCATAATGACCTGTTGGTAGTTTTGTAACTTATTGTGATTTTACCTTGATGAAGTCTTCCAGAGTTTTGCCGTACAGCTTCTGAAACTCTTTTTTGATTTCATCCATATCCTTTTCTGACCTTGACACGATTATTCTGATCAGGTCATCATCATCAGTTCCACACCCCTGTGTAAATTTAACATAACTACCATAACTTTATCGTTTTTTCTAAATGAAATGAGATATGACAACAAATTGTTTATTAATTGTTGTTTTATTTTATTTTGTTCATTAAAAAAGTTTTGCATTCAAATTCACATACCTTCATGGTACCGTAAAGCTTTTTGGCAAAAAATGCTGCTTTATTTTTGACAATTCTGACTAAAAAGAAACAAGTACATGTATAATAAACAGAATAACAATGTCATTATAATCATTATGTAAAGTATACCAACGGCTTTATTATAACACAGAGTAGGTCAACGATATTATCATTAAATATATTATAGCACACAGTATATGGATGACGTTATTCTAACATAGTCTACTTCAATAACTCTAGGGGATTTCCTTGATTTTTCTTTTTTTGCTGAAATTGTTGTCCTTTAATTATATACCTTACCTACGGCCAACATCCCCGCCTCTAAATTTCCTGACATTTCACTCTTGATAGAATCCTCTATGTCTTTCTTGGCTATCTTGGAATACAGATCGAACACAGCCTTGAGTTGTGGATAACTCTGTAGGACTAATATGGAGTTAAAGACGGCCTCGTCTGTACCCCACATATTCTCTCCAGCCTCATATAATCTCTGAAATGATATATTCGTGTTTATAAAGCAATTAATTTCTTTTTAGTAAAATTTATGTCTACTTTTTTGCGTCACCAGCAGAGTAAAGAGATATCCCCCACCCCATCCCCACCTCCCAAATCAAATAAAGATGATCAATTACTACATGTAGTATTCAGAAAGTAACAGTTCTTCAACAAGCAATTCAGAACAAAATCAAATTCAAGAAATTTACTAGTATATATATAATGGTATTATACTAATTATTGAATGGGCACCTTTAAAAATTATATGTTTTCCCTAGGCCTCTCCTGACAAATTCGCTAAAATGACTCGACTTACTTCTTTTTAATCTATTAGAACAAAAAATTTTAATTCTTTGTCCAAAAAGCTTTCTTATGTTGTCAACAGGTATTTTGAAAATTCATTGAAATAAAAATTCTTATATCTTGAGTCAGGAGAGAACAAACAATCTTTTAAAGATGGCCTAATATGAACTTTTTATTCCATATATTACCTTAGCATCAGTTTCAGCTTTTTGTATGTCTACCTTGGTGTCTTCCTGACGGCCACACTTGAAACAGAAGTTAAAACCGTTAAGAGACAAATTTTGAATTTAAAAAATAAAAATGTTTTCAGATGCTTTACAATAGGAAATCTACATGTAATATTATGTAAGTTCGATCAAGAACAACATACTAGTACTAGTATACAGAATGTAAAATATTTGTTTGAAATTTTTGCACAACTTACAGTTAACAGGGATACCAAAAGTCTTTTAAAATCCCCTGATGTTTCACTTTTTATGTCTTTTTCTAAGACCGTCTTGTATTCTGTAATGACAGAGAAGAATTAACAACCGTATACTTAGAATGCAAAGTCAAAAATAAGCACTTTTTCATTCTGGGCAAGATATTGTCCAGACTATTTACTGTCTTTTGTAATTGTGATATCCCCCCAAAATTTAAGCACTTTGTGGGAATTTTAAGCAGTATCACAGAGTCTGAAGTTGAAGTCACGTCTTTTTTGAAAATATGAATTCCTAAAAGTCAGGATTCCATTGTAGAATCATGGAATTTTAGTCCTAACAACTATCCCTTGCTTTCTCTCATGGGTGAAAAATTTGTAAGATAGTTATTTTCTCTCATTGGAATTTTTTCTTCAGCGAATTTGTTCAAATGTAATAAATCATACGGATAAACTGAGTAATTTTCTCCTAAACATTGGTAAAAAACCCCAGGATATTTCCCATAGTATATGATATGTGAGATATTTTTATCATCATTTATAAGATATATATCTCCTGTTAAACGATGTGTGGATAAAAAATTATCCATAAGAAATATCTCATTAGAACATTTTTGTAACAGAAAAATCCCAATGGAAGAAAATATCCTATCCGATACTTTTTCTCCTATGAGAGAAAGTTGGGCAATTGTTAGGACTAAGAATCCTGCTATTCTCCCATGGGATTCTGACGTTTAGAACTCCATATTTTTTTTTAACAGACATGTTTG
This sequence comes from Saccostrea glomerata, assembly GCA_003671525.1. NCBI lineage: Eukaryota > Metazoa > Mollusca > Bivalvia > Ostreida > Ostreidae > Saccostrea > Saccostrea glomerata. Next base: position 156,849 of record PRKT01000012.1, on the reverse strand, counting down.
TGAGATCAACATAGGACCCCGTGATACTACTTAGAAATCCCGCCAAGTACATGTACTATATAAACATTTGTTGGACATCACAATTAGAAATGATAGTAAAAATTCTTCACAATGTCGTGTCTTAAGTTAATATATCGCATTGTTTTTATTAAACGTTTTATCTGAAATAAAATAAATCTATTAAAAAAAATCTTCAAAATCTAAATAATTTCTCTCATAGCTTTATCATTTTTTTTTAAAAGGGCATACTTGATTCATATGCTCTGTTTATTGCGCGGAGTTCATCATTTGTACGGCTGCACAAAATTTCTATTAGACTGTCTTCGTCTGTACCAATGCCCTGCAGAATAGAAAAATACAAACAATTTACATTTGAACATAACTTAAGTCCAATATGTTTCTCGGGTATGTTCGTTATACCTTCATCGCGCGTTTAAGCTCATCGGCGTCGTACTCTGTCGGTGGCACCATCAAAGCCAGAATAACCTTTTCAAAGTTCCCTCCCAACTCACTTTTCAAATCCTTCACCAGAGTCTAAAATTCAAAAGATAACTAAAAAAGAAGGGCTTTTGACATTCTACGGACTTCTTCTTTAATGACATTCGGAATGAGTTTTTCTATCTTTGATTTATCACCTACAAAAATAACTAAATATATTTTGAAAATGATATGAAAGTTTCTCAGTCACATTATGCAGATATTTTTTATTGGTGACCAGTTCTAAATAAGCTGCTGGAATTACTGATGACATGAATTGTTTTGTTTTATTAACCGACCAAGTTTTAATTTTAAATTTTATGAAGCTAAATTTCAGTTCTTTCCAACGTATATTTGATATACAGTGTATATCATTGGACTCGAAATAAAAGTTACAACAGAGTCTAAAACATCTGTATAAAGTTTAGATGTTTAGTAGAGCAAGACTTTTGAGGCAAACTGACAAATAAATTTCATAATGATTAGCTTGATAACTGCAACTTTTTATCGTCAAACTTTGGAGGCAGTTTATTAACAATTCTTATAGTGATAAAAGGATATCATAATGCCTCAAGTAAACATTCCGCATATTTTATGGTCGAATTCTGCTGTTAATTCCAATGTTCACTGGACTTTCATACGAATTGTTAAACCATTATTTATTATCAATCATCACAAAGAGAACACAATGAGTCTGTCCGGTCGACAAGGGATGCTTACTCCTCTATAGCACCTGATCCAACCTCTGTTTTCAGAGGTCTGCTCATAATATGTGTTGCTTACAACAATAAGTGAAGGTAACAAAGAAGGGTTTAAAAAAAACCCACAAACAATTCTAATTTGTAGAACAATGTATGAACAATGTAAAAAATCCGAACACTGGGAAATTCCGGGATCAGGGTGTCTAGAAAAAGTACGTGTATCCTGTCAACCCGTCACGTGTGACGTGAGTTCTATATCTGATCAGGAAGAAGGAATAATCAGTAGTAATATTTAGCATAAAACAAAGCCCCAACAATCTGATAATAAATATATACTGAAAACCAACTTTTATTCGCGTGCGAGAAATTTTCTCGAAGTTCGCGAGAGCCTCGTCATCGCGAATATTTCTCGCCGCAAACCAGTCCTTTAAGTCTCTGTGTCTATGAACAACAGATAAAAATAGGCTTGATCGCGAAAATTAATCGTCGCAAACTAGTTTACCCTCAGTAAATTGCGAAATAAAGTCGTCGCGAATATAAGTTGGTTTACAGTATGTCAAATTACCATCCAATGTTGTATTTACTCAACGATGTCATTATAAAGTCCATCGATTGTCTTTGAACAGGTTGTTGAATGTCTATGAACAGGTTGTTGAAATTCATGTAACATTAACTCATTTGATATTAGCTCGCCTCGGTTCAGAAATCCTACTTACAGCATGTACATATATATACATATCTTTGGTCGAATCTAAGCGTTACTTTTATTATGGAACCTTTTATTTGCTGAAGGTGGATGGAAAAGGAAAATGTTACCTTTCCGAACAAAGTGTGGTATACTTTCTTTATTTCCTGTCGTTGTGCATTAGAACGATGTCCCAAGATGTTTATTATGCTCTCCTCGTCAGTCCCTTGTTTGTTTAAAATGAATTCAGAATATTCGTTTTATACATATAGTAAATGTATATTAATTCTAAAAGAACACTTCACAGTTGATACCTTATCATAAGCTCCTAAAAATTATACAATTGTATATGTTGGTATACTATTTTAAAAAATATATTGTACTCATACACAAAAGTTTTTATACATCGAATTTAAAATGATCTATCGATTTTTGTTTGTATCTTATCATTTATCAAATCATGAGAGCAACAATATTGAATTGCAATTATACTGATGTATACCTAAGCTAAGATAAAGCGGATGTATACACGTTGTTTCACTTACCTAGACCTTTCATTGCCTTCTTAAGAATGTTGGCGTCGCTCTCGGCATTGAAGTTAGCGGGAACTTGGCTACTTGTCTGTTGACGAGTATGATGTATTTAATACAGGATTTTTTAAAAATCAATTTGTTTAACGACTTTATTGAAAATTCTTGAACAGGATCTAAAATTTCAAATGTCTTTTCTGAAAACTAGTTATGAAACTGGTATTTCTTAAGAACAAATATTGTTATAATGAAGGTTTTCAGTTATTTATGTAATTTGAACATTCTTAACTTTAAAATGGACCCTTCATATTATAAGATTACATACAATATCAAATCGTAAACCAAACTTACCGCCATGACTTCTGTTGAGTTTCTGATTTATCTGAGGATCTGAAGCAGGGTGTTGACATTTATCTATCCTGTTGTAACAACAGATCCTAGTTGTCCGTTATGCCATAGTAGATATTGTCTAGTCCAGTGTACATATCCTTATGATCTATGTGTATTGAAATAAAAATCAGGATGTACTATATGACACGTTCATTAAGGCGATGGGCCAGATATGAAAAAGAGAAGACGTTAATACTATCAGAATGAATTAAATGTATCAGATCTATGTTGCAATTCCGTATTAAAAGATTGAGGAGCAATATGAAAACCATCTATCCTCCTGTTTCAATAACCCATATGTGAAAATAGATTTAGATAGATTACATGATCAGTAGTTACCTGTCCCAACTGACAGAACAGGTAACAGCATTGTCTTCGCTTTTAAGGCACATTATTATATAAATATACCGGTATTAAAGAAGAATTTATTTCTACAAGTGGTAATCCAACTTATACACAACTTATACACATAGTTCCCTTTCTAGGTAAGAAATTCTTCAAAATCAAATGTCAGTTTTAACATTTAAAAAAAATGTTCATAGAGAACGAATGAATTGCAGGTAATGAAAAAATATGATGACAGCACTAAATAAAGAATACCCGATGAAGTTATTATGTAAATGCTAATACAGTCTTTATAACTTTAAGAATAAATTCCCTCAAAGGATCACTTCGTTACAAATAGGAAATTGACCTATAGGACCGGGCTTGACAAAAAGCTTGTCAATTTCCTTTCCGATTAATGACATTAGTCTGAATACATTTAACAATTTGTTTTTTCCTAAATCTTTATTTCAGTGAGTGGAGGTAGAAGAAACCCTTTTATTGATTTTCTGAGTTTGTTATCTCCAAATTAAATAATTGATATTTGTCTTTACTTCTCATTGTGCATAACGATAATGTCTACTGTCTCTGAAATTCTATTCTTTTATATCTAGGCTATTCATCCATGGATATAATAAAACGTGTCATTAATGCGTGCAAATTATATAGGCCTAAATGAAATCCAAGGGAGTACAGTTACTGATATATGTAGCCAAAATCAATGTGATTAAATTCTAATGAATATATACAATTGAAATTCGTCGCAGTTCAATGCTGCCAAGAATATCTGTAACACAGAGTGAGTTATTCTTGTCCTCGGAGACAGTGTGCTTATACTGAGGTTTGTTCCGCCCGGCTGACAGCTGTACATTTGATTGTTACGCTTTGACATCCATTTAGTTTTTCTTGTATCAATAATGGGCATACATAAAAGATAGATAATTGAAGGAAAATACACAAGTCTATAAAAAAAAATTAAAATAGTCTTTGAAAAGGCGAAATTTAAAACTTTGAAAGTGTGGTGCCAGGTGGATTCGAGCCCGCAACTTTCACGGTATAAAACCAACTCATATATCAACTGAGCTTGTCCGTCTTTAAGAATGATAGGTAAAGATTTGAAGCAGATTTTTATAAATCAGGTTTTCTTATTTTTTGTAGGTTTTTTGTGAATTTCGACCCTAGGGCAGGGGTGCCCCTAAAAAATCTTATCTTGAATTATTCATTACATCATACCCTATCAAAATATCACAATTTTATTTAGGGGCAGGCCTGCCCTGAAGGACTTCTAGGCCAAAATTCATTCAAAAATCAACGCTTTAACGGACAAAATGGTGTTTCAGCCAATTTTGGAGGTTTATTGTAAAGTTGAAAATAATAAATTTTAGGTATAAAATACAAATTTTAAAAATTTAGACATATATACTGTAGAAATAAGATTAGTATTTGAATGTAATTTTTTCCGGGAAATTGTTCTCTCCTATAGGTCAATTCTTTTGTTATAGCGAATACATCCTTTACAGATAAAGGTTGAGAGATATTGTAATCCAATTACTCAAAGAGATGAAAAGTATTGTATTAACTGAAAAGGTATTGTTGTTGAAAAGGAACATTTTTATATGTATGTCCTCCTTATAGACAATTGCGAAATGAATATTTTATAGAAAAATTAAATTAAGTTAATTTTATTTTTAAGGCATTTTTCTTGTTTCAAGCAAATCTTATATGGAAGTATTAACCAAAACGTACATGTACATAGCATTAGATACATAAGCACCTTCATGTGGAATGACAAAACCCAATGGAAAATACATGTATTTGTGATGATGACCTAATTTCTAGATATGTTCATATCAATTAAAGAAAACATATCAAAATAGTGATTTAATATGAATAGTTTTATGGGTGTGATTTGACGCTGTCTTGTGATTTGTGTTGGCTTTAGGAATAGGAGTATGTTAGACGTAGATTTTGGTTGTCCGAAAATAAAGTAAGTCCACATTTGTTTCGATTTCATTACTTGGTCACTTAATTTTAAAGGTATAAAAATGATGTTGGGTACTCTACAAGTAAATTCTCTGTCAGAAAACTCTATCGTTTGAAGAGCAGAGACAATTTTAAGCCAAACACCAATTTGTCTCTATTTTACTTCCCCTGTACCTTTGTAATAAAAAGGGACTATAATTATTTTACAGGAGTCAGATGAGGAATTAACAAAAATACAGTTAATTATGGTGACATCAACACGATGCCGAAGTTCTCAAAGGAAATTAAATTTATTTATTTGACTAAATCGTTTTTTTTCTGCTTAGCCTTGAGTGTATTTTAAACGCGCAATTAATTTAATCACAATATCAAAAAAAGCATAAAGCAACGTGACAAATATTTTATTGAAGATATATTCTTTAGATCAGTGATAAAATGTATTGTCTGTCAAGTTCATGTTTTAATTGTCAGAAATCATTTTCTCTGCTCAGTGGCATTTATCCCATTTTCAAATTTATCTTTTAATTCTCGAATGAGTGGTTAACAATAGTTATATTTTCAAACAAGAATTCGTCTAATGATTCAGAATTTTATTATGACAATATGAACAGCCAAACTCTTCTTAAGGTAAGTCACTCCTCAAATTTCTTATATCAAGGATTTTTTGAGAAGTATATTTTGGATAAGTACTCATAAAGTGTGACTCAAAATCGCAGAGAAAATAGGGGGTCAGTGTGCATCGTACTGATGTATGGTACATTTAAGTTGACCTATTTGCACTTAAATTTTAACGCTTTAGTTTATTACTTTTATACAATTATCTCTTATTATATTTTTTCAGCTGTAACCATGGCAATAAATTTATTCTTACTTTACGAAAAATAGTTTGAATAATATTTATCATTGATCAAATCTTGCAAATTAATTCGCAGAAATAATAATGTGACCTTTTTTCACTAAAATATAACATATTTTGGGTATTAAAAAAATAAATAGGCAATAAAATATTTTTTTATATTAAGCTTTGTATGACTTAAGTGCTGATCAGTCATAAGTATCGAGTAGTTAAAAATAATGAAAGAAAAAGTTTGGGTCAGTGATGTTAATTTTGAAATATTGGACAAAATATGTGATTTTCAGGCAAAAAATGGTGTAAATTTTATCTTGACTTCTTTGTAATATCTCCAGTTTTTGGCAAAGTTTGTTGAAGGAAGATGTAAAACTTGTTCTAAAAATAAATTAAGACCTATATCAAATATTCCTATCAATATCATAACGGAAAATACTCTCCGAGTAAAAGTATGTGAGGCTAACGTATCAAGACATTAAATTTAATAAATGTGCAGATTTGCAGAAATTTCTGCTAAATATCCTTCCACCACGAAAAATAGTCCCTAATAAATCTTGCTTCTTTGAAGATTTTTGAGCAGTTTTTTTCTTTGATTGTTAAAAAATATACATTGTTGAATATAATTATTTTATAAAAATTGAATTTTAATATATATTTTTGAAGTTAGAGGTTCTGCGTGAAATTTTCTAAGGGAAAATCTATAAGCCCGTGATCTGAAACAACCGGAAGCCCGTGAAGTCAAGTACACAAAGAGTGCATACGTCAATTTTACTTTCGCTTTTAATAGTGCAGCCGCTCTTCCGCATATCGACTTGCTTATCATTTATTTAAAAGTGAGAAGTCGATGTATAATATCTTACATGACAGAATCAGTAGCAGGGTTCAAATAAGAAAACAGAGACGAAAAGTGTATTCGGGGTTGGCTTTTGTCAGAAGAAATCCTTCAGCAAATCATTGAAGCACATTTAATAAACACAGATGTGTTGTGGTAAGTAATTTGTTTAAAAGTATTTTTTTTTAACAGAAATAAAAAAAATCTATCTAAGTCTGTTGCAAATTAGTAGGCCAAATCATAGGCGCTTGGGTCAAGGATACTGTATATTCTCTTTATAATGTACTGAGTAGTGAGTATGAGGCCCCTGATTTTACCGACACTCTATATAGTAGAAAATATGAGGCCCGTGACTTCATGACATTCTAAATACACATGTGTAGTATTGAGTATGAGGCCTGTGATTTCACCGACACTCTGTATAGTACTACATGTAAGTATGAGGCCCGTGACTTCACAACACTCTAAATAGTATTGACTTTGAGGCCCGTGACTTCACTGACATCCTATATGGTACTGAGTATGAGGCCCGTGACTTCACCGACACCCTTTATAGTACTGAGTATGAGGCCTGTGACTTCACCGACACTCAATACATTACTGAGTATGAGGCCTGTGACTTGCTGACACCCTATATAGTACTGAGTATGTGGCCTGTGACTTAATCGACACCCTATATAGTACCGAGTATGAGTCCCGTGACTTCACCAACACTCTATATAGTACTGAGTATGAGGCCCGTGACTTCACCGACACTCTATATAGTAATGAGTACGAGGCCCGTGACTTCACCGACACTCTAAATAGTATTGAGTATGAGGCCCGTGACTTCAATGACACTCTATATAGTACTGAGTATGAGGCCAGTGACTTCACTGACACTCTATATAGTAGAAAATATGAGGCCCGTGACTTTATGACACTCTATATAGTACTCAGTATGAGGCCCTTGACTTCTCTGACATCCTATATAGTATTGAGTATGAGGGCAGTGACTTCACCAACACTCTATATAGTAGAAAATATGAGGCCCGTGACTTCATGACACTCTATATAGTACTGAGTATGAGGCCCCTGACTTCACAGATACCCTATATAGTACTGAGTATGAGGCCTGTGAATTCACCGACACTCTATATAGTTCTGAGTATGAGGCCCGTGACTTCACCTACACTTTATATAGTACTGAGTATGAGGCCCGTGACTTCACTGACACTTTATATTAAACTGAGTATGAAGCCCGTGACTTAGCTGACATCTTATATAGTACTGAGTATGAGGCCCGTGACTTCACCGACACCCTTTATAGTACTGAGTATGAGGCCGGTGACTTCTCCGACACCCTATATAGTACTGAGTATGAGGCCCGTGACTTCACCGACATTCTATATAGTACTGAGTATGAGGCCTGTGACTTCACCAAGATCCTATATAGAACTGAGTATGAGGCCTGTGACTTCACCTACACTCTATGTTGTACTGAGTATGAGGCCTGTGAGTTCACTGACACTCTATATAGTACTAAGTATGAGGCCCGTGACTTCACCGACACTCTATATAGTAGAAAATATGAGGCCCGTGACTTCATGACACTCTAAATAGTATTGAGTATGAGGCCCGTGACTTCACCGACACTCTATATAGTCCTGAGTATGAGGCCTGTGACTTCACCGACACTCTGTACATTACTGAGTATGAGGCCTGTGACTTCGCCGACACCCTATATAGTACTGAGTATGTGGCCTGTGAGTTCACCGCCACCCTATATAGTACTAAGTATGAGGCCTGTGATTTCACCACCATTCTATATAGTACTGAGTATGAGGCCTGTGACTTCACCAAGATCCTATATAGAACTGAGTATGAGGCCCGTGACTTCACCGACACTCTATATAGTATTGAGTATGAGGCCCGTGACTTCACCGACACTCTATATAGTACTGAGTATGAGGCCTGTGACTTCGCCGACACTCTATATAGTACTGAGTATGTGGCCTGTGAGTTCACCGCCACCCTATATAGTACTGAGTATGAGGCCCATGACTTCACCAACATTCTATATAGTACTGAGTATGAGGCCTGTGACATCACCAAGATCCTATATAGAACTGAGTATGAGGCCCGTGACTTCACCGACACATTATATAGTACTGAGTATGAGGCCTGTGAGTTCACCGACACTCTATATAGTTCTGAGTATGAGGCCCGTGACTTCACCGACACTCTATATAGTACTGAGTATGAGGCCTGTGAGTTCACCGACACTCTATATAGTTCTGAGTATGAGGCCCGTGACTTCACCGACACTCTATATAGTACTGAGTATGAGGCCTGTGAGTTCACCGACACTCTATATAGTTCTGAGTATGAGGCCCGTGACTTCACCTTCATTTTATATAGTACTGAGTATGAGGCCCGTGACTTCACTGACATCTTATATAATACTGAGTATGAGGCCCGTGACTTCACCGACACCCTTTATAGTATTGAGTATGAGGCCTGTGACTTCACTGACACTCTATACATTACTGAGTATGAGGCCGGTGACTTCACTGACACTCAATATAGTGCTGTGTATGAGGCCAAAACCCTATATAGAACTTAGTATGAGGCCCGTGACTTTACTGACACCCTATATATCACTTAGTATGAGGCCCTTGACTTCACCGACACCCTATATAGTATTGAGTATGAGACCTTTGACTTCACTGATATCCTATGTAGTGCTGATTATGAGGTCTGTCTTCATTAATACCCTGTACAGAATCGAGTTTTAGAAAATAGACTGCTGATGCTCACTATGAATATATTTAGTTCCTGGTTTGAATTCACCTGCTGGCCCTTTTTATTTTATATGCCCCACCATGGATATGGCTGGGGTTGATGTTTGTCCTCTCTGTTCTTCTGTACTTTCATCTTTATGTCCTTCTGCTGCAGTTTTAATTTAGCTCAGTTCAAAGTTAATTTTCAAAGAAACTACACCAGATATTTTTGTAAAACTTCATAATTATGCCGATAGATAATGATAAGCGCTTTGCAACTGCATCTAGATTTTTGACTTTGACCTTTTAATTACTTTGGCCTTAACCTCACTTTTCTTAAACTAGTGTTTTAGCTTGATCAGTTTCAAATACATGTATACCATTCAAGATAATGTAATAAAGCTTTTTATGTTGATCCAAGGTCAAGGTCAAAAGGTAAAAAATGTTGGTATCCAATTAAAGGTCATGTCACAAAGAATATATACTGAGTATGTGAGATATGAAAGTCCTAGTATCTACCATTCAAAAGTTATGGCCAAAGTAAAAGTTTGGATTTTTTTAATAAAAGTGGGTCAAACACCAAGGTCAAAAGGTCAAATTTGTAGGTATCCAAAGAAAGGTCTTATCACAAGGAATACACATGTGAAATATGAAAGTCATAGCTCCACTAAATCAAAAAGTTATAGGCAAGGTTAAAGTTTTTGTGATGGACAGACTGACAGACAGACAGACGAATGAGATTTAATTTCTCCTCGCTTTCTCGAAAGTGGGTAACAAAAATATATCTGCTGATGAAGAACAGCAATGCGATGTTGACGCAGGTGAGAGGTGAAAGTTTGGCCCATGGACCTCTAGCTAATGTTAACAATGTAATTGATAGGTGTCAATTTGATTTTCTTTTACAGACAAATTTATTTATTCCAGATAATTTCCCTTAAATCATGTCTTGATGAAGAAGGCCATATATCTTGGTACGCTGCTGATGGTGTTTGAGAACTAGAATACCAATAGTAAAAGAGGCAGAGAAAAGGTGTCAACGAACAAACGAAAACACATTATTATGAAGAAGACTAAAAGAAAACAAAACTGTTGAAATGTATACATATATTGCACGCTGATGTTACTATAACAGTACAATATCTGCAATGTTGATGTCAAATTTGATGCATTGTTGATGCATTTAGTTACAATAAACACGACTGTTTAATTGGTGTTACATTTTGTTACCATATGTGCATTAGTTAGTACAATTCTCAGCTAAGCTTGGACTTTCAGTAAGACGTGGCATTCTTGACATTACATAATACTTCTGAAATTTACAGAACTTTCCTTCACTGTTGAAATAAACATGGGATAGAAATTTGGCCGAATATCAAAATATCAACAAGTGTAACAAATATCCAGTTACAAGGTCTCATACACCGAAGAGGTGGGGCTTAAGATCTCTCATCGTTGTCAACAACAATTTGAAGTTCCTGATGTTATTAATATCTTAACCAACAAGAATCTATTTGCCATTCGACAGACGCATATTATGAAGTGCCGAGAATGCCATATGCCTTATTGAAAGTCCAAGGTTAACTGAGGATTTTATTAAGGTGAATTGTATTCGACAATGAATTTTAAAGAATTTAAATGATAATTAATTGTTATATATCCCCCTCTGAAGAAGAGGGGATATACTGTTTTACCCTTGTGTGTCTGTTCGTTAATAAAAATTTTAAAAAAATGTTAGATTAAAGCTTTAAATAGGGATGTATAGGGAATTAATAGGCAGAAGGATAAAACATACACTCAAATAGGACCTCGGGTCCCTCGCAAATAGATCGTCTTTTTTGCGTAGTAATAGAAAATTATAGGAACTCTTAAGGCATTAAACATGTTAAAGGCAAAAAAGTAAATTCATTGCTATCAATGCGGAGACCTTAGGTCACGTTATATTTTGAATGATATTTTATATAATACAGTTTTCTTTGTCTTACTTCAAAATAATCATACCGGGTATTATTTTATAACTTTATATAGATATAATTTATGAGATGTATATTAACAGATACTTGAAAGTAATTAGGGGGACCAGAGGTCATCTATATTGTACAACAGTAAGCAGACCAGTTGTCACCCTATAATGTACAACATTAGAGGGATCATATGTCACCTTCCATTTTAAATACATCTTAAATTAATAGGGGTCCATAGGTAACCTTTAATTACAAATCATTAGGGGGGCCTGAGGTCATCTTATATTCTTCATCATTAGGGGGGCCAGAAGTCACCTTATATTGTACATCAGTAGGACCAGTGATCACCTTACATTGTACTGTAAATCAGTATTGGAACCAGACGACACCGTATATTGTACATCAGTAGGGGGACCAGTGGTCACCCTATATTGTACATCAACAGAGACTAATAGAGAGAAAAGAGAAAACCTTATATTATACATCAATAGGGAGAACAGAGGATGCCTTATATTGTACATCAGTAGGAGGACCACTTTATATTGATTATCATTAGGGGGGACCAGATGTCACCTTATATTGTACATTTGTAGGGAGACCAGAGGTCACCTTATATTGTACATTAATAGGGGGCAGAGGTCACCTTATATGGTACATCATAAAGGGGACCAAAGGTCACCTTATTTTGTACATCTTTAGGGGGACCAGAGGTCACCTTATATTGTACATCATTTAATATAATGATCATACTATTTTGAACAACAATGAAGAAACCGAAAGACACGTTATATTTTACATCAATAAGAAGACCAGATGTCACCTTATATTGTACATTTGTAGGGAGACCAGAGGTCACCTTATATTGTTCATCATTAGGGGGACCAGATGTCACCTTATATCGTACATTTATAGGGAGACCAGAGGTCACCTTATATTGTAAGCCAACAGGGAGACCAGAAGGCACCTAATATTTTACATAAATATGGAAACCAAAGGACTCCTTATTTGGTCACCTGAATCAACTCATCTGACTTATTGCTATCTGTTTTTTCTGGTGTTGTGCGCTGTGCATTGTGCGTTAATATTCGAACATTTTCGGTTTCTCTGTGCAATCCCTTCCTGGGGAGAAACCACTACAATTAATGCAATTTTTAAAAAGCTTCTTTAATCACTGAGATCAAGCCGTCAAACTGTTGGCATAATTATAATAAGCATTGACTCCTCTACCCAAAATATGAAATTCATTGCCCCCAGGGTCAGGAGCTCTGGGGTTAAGACGTGGCTATATAAAAATTTAATAGTTAAATGCATTTATTCTTTGAAAATCTTCTCCTCTGCTCCGGGATATTATACAAACTAACTACATGCATAGTTAAATTGCGGAAAGGTGTCTTCTCAAAAGTTCTGAAATTCAGTGGTTCTGGTGTTAGGGAGGGGCTATATAAATTGTATAGTTAAATACATTATTTTTTTAAAAAATCTTCTATGCTCTTGGCTATTAATTAAGCTACATGTAACTACATATTACAGTTATTGTTAGCAAGGGAGCACGTTCCAGAATTATAAATTTCAAGGCCCCTGGCTAATGGGTACCATTGAGGGGTGTCGCTCTAATTCAGCCATACTTAGCATGCCAAGAATATAGTTATGATGAGCAATGCTGCTTTTTATGAATTTTGTAAAGAACACAATGTTCAGATGACCTATAAGACCCATGGGCCTCTTGTAGTGTTCTTATTAGAGAACCTCTGGTATCCCGTTATTATGCATCTGTATCCTCTGGTCCGCCCTTATTTTCTGTTTTAGATCGTTGATGCCCTATATCGGCATTCATATAAATCTTATTTTATGTCTGGTTTCCTTAAAAATGTACAACAGTGGGGATCACTGGTCTTTCTATTTATGTACAATACAAGGTGACCTCTAGTCCCCTAATGATGTACAATATAAGTTGACCTTTGGTACCCCTAATAATGTACAATGTAAGGTGACCTCTGGTCCCCTTAATTATGTACATAAAAGGTAACTTCTGGTCCCCCTACTGATGTACAATAAAATGTTACCTCTGGTCCCCCTAGCTATTGATGATCAATATAAGGTGACCTCTGGTCCCCTAATGATGTACAATGGTCATATTTGAGCGTACATTTTGTTATTCTGCAGGGAATAGGGGCCTTATAGGTCACCTATGTATCCCATAACAACTTTTCAACAATTGAATTTGATTTGTGTTTTAAACAAGAGGCCATTTAAAAATTCACAATTTTGAAAGAGGCACCATTGCTTATCATAATTAAACGTTAAACATGCTTACCTCGGTTACTTACTTAATACCAAGAGGTAGATCAGAGTAACACCCTTACCAAAATACTAACCTTCTGGCAACATCTGGCATTTATTCCCGCAATATTGCAGCAACATTCCGACAATACATTGCAGCAATATTGCGGTAATATCGTTTTTCGTATGTAAATTATATTTGCAGCAATATTGCCAGAAAGGTGTTGCGGCAATGATGCTGCAAAGCAATTGCATTACATGTTTTATTTCAGGTTTTGCTGCAGCAATATCGAGGCAACACTGCAGACTACTATATAAATTGGTATTTAATAGAAATAATGATCTATCAATCTAACAATTAACAAATTATGCTTAGGAACATAAAAATCAATAGCATAATAAGCTACAGAGTCAATAAGAAATACATGTACGTGTAGCTATTTAAAAAGCTTATGCTACTATTCCTTGAAAAAATTAATAATTTTGTTGAAAAAAGATGTGTTTTTGAAACACTATGCCCCCAGCGGCAACACAGTTTGAAAAACCATTTTTAGCAAACAGGTCACAGTCAAAGTCACAAGGTCATTGATCTTGGTGTCATTTGAAAAAACTTAATTAGTGGAATATGCACACTAAATATGATGTCTTTATCTCTTATGGTTCAAAATTTATGGTCGAGGTTTACAAAGGCTATTTTTAGCATATAAATCACATTTAAGGTCACAAGGTCATTGACCTTGGTGTCATTTGAAAGAGCATAATTAGTGGAGAATGCATACCAAATATGAGGTTGCCATCTTTCATGGTTCAAAAGTTATGTCGAAGGTTCAAAAAATTTATTTTAAGCATATGGGTCACCGCAAAGGTTACAATGTCAAAGACCTTGGTGTCATTTAAAGACCTAAATTATTTGAGTATGCATACTAGATATATAATATATGAACAATTTTCTTAAACGATGTAAATTATTGACAAGCAAGTTGATGAAACAAGCTAATATCGGCAGTCCCATTTAAAATAATCATATCTTAGGTTCTATGGTGATTAGAAGGACCTTGTCAGCAGATACAATTTATTACGGAGTCAAATGCTGACTCACGTTTTTCATACTAATTAAGTCCATATTTATACACTGAATTGACAACGGATTTTTCCGCTATTTCCGATCATGACAATGAGCAGAGAGCGTTTTGACCGGTCAGCACGGGGTGCTCATTCCTTCATGGCACCTGATCCTACTTCTAGGAAGTGTCAGTGAAGTCATGGGCCTCAAACTTAGTGATATATAGAGTGTCGGTGAAGTCACGGGCCTCACACTTAGTGATATATAGAGTGTCGGTAAAGTCACGGGCCTCATACTCAGTACTATGTAGGATGTCGGCGAAGTCACGGGCCTATAACTTGGTACTATGTAGGATGTCGGCGAAGTCACGGGCCTATAACTAGGTACTATGTAGGATGTCGGCGAAGTCACGGGCCTATAACTTGGTACTATGTAGGATGTCGGCGAAGTCACGGGCCTATAACTAGGTACTATGTAGGATGTCGGCGAAGTCACGGGCCTATAACTTGGTACTATGTAGGATGTCGGCGAAGTCACGGGCCTATAACTAGGTACTATGTAGGATGTCGGCGAAGTCACGGGCCTATAACTTGGTACTATGTAGGATGTCGGCGAAGTCACGGGCCTATAACTAGGTACTATGTAGGATGTCGGCGAAGTCACGGGCCTATAACTTGGTACTATGTAGGATGTCGGCGAAGTCACGGGCCTATAACTAGGTACTATGTAGGATGTCGGCGAAGTCACGGGCCTATAACTTGGTACTATGTAGGATGTCGGCGAAGTCACGGGCCTATAACTAGGTACTATGTAGGATGTCGGCGAAGTCACGGGCCTATAACTTGGTACTATGTAGGATGTCGGCGAAGTCACGGGCCTATAACTAGGTACTATGTAGGATGTCGGCGAAGTCACGGGCCTATAACTTGGTACTATGTAGGATGTCGGCGAAGTCACGGGCCTATAACTAGGTACTATAAAGCATGTCGGCGAAGTCACGGGCCTATAACTTGGTACTATATAGGATGTTGGCGAAGTCATGCACCTATAACTAGGTACTATAAGCATGTCGGCGAAGTCAAGGGCCTATAACTTGGTACTATGTAGGATGTCGGCGAAGTCACAGGCCTATAACTAGGTACTATAAAGCATGTCGGCGAAGTCACAGGCTTATAACTAGGTACTATGTAGGATGTTGGCGAAGTCACGGGCCTATAACTAGGTACTATAAGCATGTCGGCAAAGTCACGGGCCTATAACTAGGTACTATGTAGGATGTTGGCGAAGTCACGGGCCTATAACTAGGTACTATAAAGCATGTGGGCGAAGTCATGGGCCTATAATTTTGGTACTATTTAGGATGTCGGCGAAGTCACGGGCCTATAACTATAGGTACTACATGTATGTAGGATGTCGGCGAAGTCACAGGCTTATAACTAGATACTATAAAGCATGTCAGCGAAGTCACGGGCCTATAACTAGGTACTATAAAGCATGTCGGCGAAGTCACGGGCCTATAACTAGGTTCTATGTAGGATGTCGGCGAAGTCACGGGCCTATGACTAGGTACTATAAAGCATGTCAGTGAAGTCACGGCCCTCATAATCAGTACTGTATAGGGTGTCTGTGAAGTCACAGGCTGTATATCCATAATTATGTTAGGTCTAGAACTTATATAGTTTTATTTTACTTTAAATATACACGTTCATTATCTTTGTAAATGTCAAAATTCATTAAATTTATAAAAAAGACTGTAAGTAAGGCTTATGTTTTGACTGTTTATCAATACGTCAAGAAAAGTACACATAAATCGCTTACGTTTCAATATATGTTTGTTTACAATCGAAATCACGGGCTTCCTGTTATCGAATTCACGGGCTTATAGACTCTCCCATTTTCTAAAAAGCTGACGAGTGACTTACCTTAAGTAAAAAATGGCGAATACGAACAATAATCATACTCAAGACTTCATTGAAACAATAAAAATCGGGGGCAGAGCGAACGGGTCTACAAAAACATTAGAGGTGGGATTAGGTGCTCGGAATGAGTAAGCATCTCCTGTCGACCATTTACTGTCGCCGTGTGCTCCTTGTCATCATCTGTAGACAATTGCAAACATCTGTAGACAATTCAGGTTGTAAAGAGTTGTCTACCAATTACATGTTAGTATTAAAATGCATCAATAAGCAATCGACCTAATGATAGATTCTTTTTACTGACATGGTCAATGTATTGACCCTAAACCTAGCGAATTGGGATTTTATTCTATATGACCGTGCTAAAACCTTGCCTCGTTTTAGATATTCTTCATGAAGGATATGGAGATAACGAACAGCATTCAATATCAAAGTCCATAAAACAATACAAAAAAGGATCAGAGCAAACACGGACCTTCCAAACACCACAGGTGGGATCAGGTGCCATGTAGGAGTGAGCATCCCCCGCCGACCGGTCTCACCCGCCGTGGGAAATAACGGAAAAATCCGTCGTTGATTCAGTGTATAAATAATGGACTAACAATTTAGTATGAAAAACATCAGTCAGCTTTTGACTTTTGACTCAAATGATAAAATGATAAATTGTATTTGCTGAAAAGGTCATCGTATCGAATCAACTGGGAGACGCAAACTTCCTACGGTTGATGAAGGTTTATTTCGGAAAATCATATTGACATTAGAAAATCACATTAGAAAATCCTTAAGTTTTGTTGTGATTTCGCCATTTATGTCTCTTTCAAATATGAAAAAAATGTGACACATACTGTGGTATCTTTTGTTTCGAACTCAAAGGATATCTCGAATCAACATAAAAATGAAAACAATACCAGTATTGTTAATTGATAAATCTAACCGTCGAATTGATAAAAGTAAACACTCGTATGAACAGGCAATATAGAGTCAATAGCAAACTAAACAGTCTAGATACAGATATTATTTCAAAAAGATCTCAAATACTTTACAGCGTACATGAAATGTTTCAACTCTTTCTTCTCCATATTTCAGAACAGGGTCAAATCTGTGCAGGAAGAAGTGCTTAAAGGCAAGTTAAACAAAGAATCTAGAAACAGTAAATTATAATCTCATTTGAATGAAGCCCACACTTCAACTTTCAATGGAACAACTTAATATATTGTCTACATATATATAAAAATTCCGAAGAGTATTTATTTACTTCTTTAATTGTACAAGATGAATCTTTAGCCAAAGGATTTCTTATCTAATATCAATCCCCATACCTCCGTAAATGTAACGCAAGTCTAAATGTAAAACCAAATTCCCCTCTGTAAAATTCAATGCTTCTCGCGAAAGTCCAGAAGGATACCTTGCAAGTACATCATTGCTTGTAAATCTGATGAGTCATACTTTTCAGATACATGTTATATGATAGTATGTTTTCTTTCATTATTTGAAATCATAACTTTTATTCTCTGAAACCCGGTTTCTTTGTCTTGACAAGTTTACCTGTTGATGTCAACCTTACATTATTTCAAATTATTTAGAGGGCAATGGGATATAATTCAACAAAAGGTATTCAAACTTATACCCATAGCTCTATTTCCAAGACGAATTTCTCAAAAATCATACATCATGCAAAGCAATTAAAAAGAACTTGAGTTACCATACCTATATTCGACTGTTTCTACAAATCTTAAGAAAGAAACATGTAGATAGTGGGTTCCTGTAAATGTTCTACAAAGCCTCTTTCATTTCTCCTCTCTAAAATATTAACATAATGAAGGAGAAACTTTGCGAGTACCGTACAACAGTTAATTCACGAAATGATTTTATCAAAGAAAATTTAGAAAAACTGAAATCAAAATATTTTAGTAATGTCAATACCATCAAGACGTAGGTCCATTCTACATGATAAATTAAAATACAGGTTTTTGACATCATGGACAGCTGCTTTTTAAAAGAGAAAATGGAATTCGTAAATTTGCTTGCCTTGTTAATGGTCTTTTTAATAATTATTTTGTTTCAAAACATTCTAATTGTACACTCAAGTGAAGGATGTGGAGATAACGAAGAGTATTCAAGATCAAATGTTCATAAAACAATAAAAATAGGAGCAGAGGAAACTCGGACCTCCAAAACATCAGAGGTGGGATCAGGTGCCAGGGAGGAGTGAGCGTCCCCTGCTGACCGGTCACACCCGCTGTCGTTGATTCAGTGTATAAATAATGGACTAACAATTAGTATGAAAAATGTCAGTCAGCATTGGACTCAATGATAAATTGTATTTTCTGACAAAGTCATTGTATCGACCATAGAATTTGCGAAATGATGACTTCTAAAGAGATTGCTGATATTCTTGTTTCATCAACTTGTTTGTCAATAATTTTCTCGTCTTCGAAATTGTTCATCGTAGAGCATGCTTTTGCGTATCGAATCAACTGAAATAGATAAACTCTGCATGCAGGTGATGAAAGTATATTTTACTGCATAAGTAAGGAAAGTTGACGATTGTAAAGTTAAAGTCATCACGTTTATCAGAGAGCGTGGTTGTTAGATTACCATTAATGTCTTTTTCAGGTAAAATATCCAAATATGAAAGTGTGTCAGACTCATATATATATGATATATAATATCGACATAAGAATGGAAGTTATCATTGTAAACTGACAATACGTCCTCAATATATCGAAATGTCGAGTTGAAGGCCACAGCAAGTGTTTTCTTCTTTTCTGGACAAATTCTGCTTCATATGAATACAAAAATAGGTCTGCTAATAACGGGGCGCAATTGGTACCGATGGCAATTCCAACAGATTGTTGAAAGACCTGGTCTCCAAAAACAACATAGATATTGCCAATCAGAATCTCAAGCATCTTTTTTATGTAAACTTCACACTACTTGTGTGTACAATCAGAATGTTTTTCAATAAAATAATTTTGCAAATGATCAATGAAAAGGTAAGTAAATTTACGAGTTTTATTTTTATTTTAAAAGGCAGCTATCCATGATATAAAAAAGCCTGGAAATGTGAAACAGAATATATTTAGAAAGCTCTAAATGAAAAGAAAAAACTTATTGTGACCTTTAAGGACAGATGATACAAACAATTTTTTTCTTTGAAAAAGATTTAATATCATGTCACAAGTTTAGAAAAGTGGATGGTTCTTAGAATTTTTTCTCCAAAGAACTGGAAAATGAAATAGACTTGGAAAATATTAGTAATATTTCAATGAAAAAACAAATATAGACAAATCACATTCAGTAAAGGTTTACAGGTGAAAACAAATTTCAAAATATGTTATCTTGGTGCTAAAAGTGTAATATAAACTTTAGAAAAATATACCAAGCCAGGTGAATTTTAAGAGGAAGATCAAAATGACAACAAATTAGCAATATCACATAGGCTGATTTTTACTATTTAGCTTTTCCTAATAAAATTCACCTGGCTTGGTATATTTTCCTTAAGTTTATATTACACTTTTTAGATATATATACGAAATAGTATAAATTAACAATATTTTGTTTCACCTTTTGACTTGTTTCATTTTCCAAACTTGAAAAAAAAAACTTTCAGAAAGAAAAACAAGTACAGGAAATCAAAGGATCTGCCATATTCCAGTATTCCAGGGACATACACAAAATGTGTTCTAAACACAATCAGAAATTGGATAAAAATGGTACAAACATGTATATTTATTAAAAGAAAATATTTAAGTAAAATCATTCAGATTAAATCATAGAAAAGCCTTTTTTGTTTCTATCCGGACACCGAAGACAATATTATTTATTAAACTGTCCTCGTACATAGCGGGTTCAATTAAATGTTCAACCAAGCTTCTTGCTTTACTCCTCACTGAGATATTAACAGCAGTCAAGGAGAAACTTCAAGAGTACTGTTTAACAATATATTTAACAAGAGGCCCAGGGGCCACAGCGCTCACCTGAGCACATCGGGCTTGAATTTACTCCCCCCCCCCCC
>PRKT01000012.1:105542-125198 GCA_003671525.1 Saccostrea glomerata | reverse complement strand
GGGGGGGGGGGGGGGGGGGGGGGGGGTCATGGGCCATGCAATTTATGAAAGGCCTGTGCTTCCCGGGAATGGGGATTGCAGATAGTTGGTGTGTGTGTGTGTTCACTGAAAAAAATAATTAGTGAAGGTCACTGGGAAGACTAGTAAATTTACTGTCCATACCATCACTACCTTAAAAGTAGATTTACTAGGTATTGGGTAGATTTACTAGATAACATTAGTAAATCTAAGCATTCATAAGTAACTTTCACTTGGTATTTAAGTATCTTTACGACCACTACTCCACTTTTCACTAGCTAGTAAACAGAGTTATTACTAATCACTTTACAAACAATCACTACCTTAAAAGTAGTTTAACTAGGTAATTCTCTCAGTGTTGTTTTTTTTTGCTCACTATATATTACATCAATGCCTTAAAATGAAGAAAATTTTGGGGATAGGGACTACTAAACAATACATATATAACATGTATAGTATATTCTTTAAATACAGGAAATGCTTGTCTGTATTGTATTGTACATTAGCCCTCCAGATTCTTTTCGCTTACTGTGAGAATCATACATACATCACGTTCGATTGTCAGAAAAATGAAGATACAAGGAAGCTGTGATCTATTTTTTTAATGCTACATTCTTTACCAAGCAAGGAATTTTTGCGAAAAATAAAAACAACAAAAAAGTGTCACCAGCAACTTAAACATTTTAAACCTAATAAAATATGCGAAACCTGTAGTAAATACATATATTTGGAATAGAGAGTTTGAGATCTTAAACTTGTACTCGTACGTGTACTTGTATATATTTTGACGTACACAAACACGTTTTTTTTTAATTTGTCTGTTGAGATTTTTATGTATACCCCCCCCCCCCCAATCCAATCCCCTTCCAAACAAAATTTAACATTTACTCAACAGTCTGCTAATTCATTTTTCAGTCTTAAATGTAATTTTACAGTTCTTTCAAAACCCCAATATATATTAAGGCATTTATAAATTATATTAACTCATTCAACTAATAATGGAGGGAAGGGGGTGGGCAGGGGTGAGTTGAGGGGTCGGGGTATTTAATTTTCAAGTGTTCCTCTGTCACCAAGCAGGGTATAAATTAATATATCACAGAAAACAATCAGTTTTCATGTACCCATAATATGATTAAAAGTTTACTAGGCTGATGCTTTTTTAAAATCAAAATCGAAATTTCTCGCATTCTTTTTAATATGTTTTAATATCTTTATAAACTTTTGTTTTTCAGCAAAAAAAAAAAACATTAAAAGGAGGAATTCTCCTGTATATACGTACATTAAATAATCATAGTCTTCCATACTATTGTTCAAATAGATGTAAATATTAACTTTCTTTTCATTCGAGTTTTTTTTTCAACCGTTTGTGTACATTAATTACCATATTTTTGAGAATTGAACTTTTTTGTCACTAAGGACAGCCCCGGACACTCGAATTTTTCCCTCAGTACATAATTTTCATCAGTAATTTGTACCGGTATTAGATTTTTCTCAATTGATTTAACAGAAATAGCTGATACTATTTTTATTGAGACCTGCAATAAAATGAGAGTAAATATCCACGAGAAACTCAGAAAAGTATTATTGAATCAACAACTTAATTTCTTCAATATACAATGAAAACTGTGTCCTAGCGAATAAGTTGAAATTTTCAGATTAAGCTTATTGTACACGTTAAATGTATGAAGTCGCGTCAAAATTCTTCGTAAAATCTCGACGTTCTGCTATAAAAGGTACTGTATTCAGCGTTATTTTTCCAATGCATAAATTTAAGTCAGGTATATAAATTATATATCATTTGATTCTAAAAATGCTAAGCTTTTTAAAATGTTTTGAACGGAGCAGGTCTGACATCCGGCATTTTTTGGCCAATACCGTACTTTGTTCTTTGTGTAAAAGATGTTTTTAAAGTATGTTTCAAAACAACAAAGGACTCAACAATTCAATGGTTACAATTTTGAAATTTACATAAGATTCTACCTGTTAACTCCTATTTAAAAAAAAATTAAGATTAAGAATTCAGATATTTGTACTTTTTGTAAACAAGAAGCAGAAACTATTCAACATGTTTTCATTCGTTTTGAAAAAGTTTTATTTCTATGGGCCAGTCTCAGTTTACATATTTACAAAACAATGAATAAAAGAGTTGGTTTTAATGATGAAAATGTTATTTTACGTGAAATACCAATGACATATAACAACAAAGTCAAGAATTTTATAATACTATATACAAAACAATACATTTTTACATGTTTAATGCAAGATAAAATTCCAAATCTTTTGGGCTTATTAAATCATATTAAATTGAAACTTAATATTGAAAATGTATAGCTATCAAAAGTCTTCCCATAGATATATTTGAAAAAGAATGGTCTTTGTGGAAAAATATTTCAATGAGCTTATTATAAAATATTCTATACTGTTTGTTTTTCAAAAAGAGATTTGTCAATATGAAATCTATATAGAGTAGTAAATATATGTTTTAAGTAAAGTTTTAATAAGATATAGTATATATGCACTATTGATTTTTTCAAACCATTTTGTTATTATTATCATGATCTAAAGAATGACACTGTATGTAAGTCAGTAAGAGTCTGTGAATGAAAGTAGTCAAAATGTAAAAAAAAAAAAGCTCATAAAATTGTTTATAATTTTATGCAAATTGTGATTTGGGGCAATATAAATTTTAAAAAAATATTTTTTTTACTTTGGCCACAACAGTAGATACCAGGACATTTATGCTTCACATATATATTTTTGCGGCAAGACCTTTAATTGGATACCACCAACCTTGACCTTTTGACCTTGGAGATTTTCGGACTTATGAAAAAAAACATTTATACCTTGGCAATAACTTTTGAAGAGTTAGAGCTAGGGCTTTCGTAGTTCACATATGTAATTCTTGTGACAAGACTTTTCATTCAATACCAATAACCTTGAATATGTTGGTCCGAAATATCTGACGTTTTCCAGGCTTTTTCACGACTTTGATATTCTACGTTCCCCTGGCAACTAAAACATCATAATCGTTAAAAAAAAAACAGGAAAACGTCAGATATTTTGAACTAGAATTTAGTCTGAATTACATAAAATTATAAATATGACTTTGCCCTTATTTTCGCTATCTCCTTTTCTTGGAACATTACACTTCCGCTTAACATTGCTTTCTGAGAAAAATTTTAAATTACAGATATCTTGGACTTGATCTATAGCATTTGACATGTAATATGCATTCCATGGGAAACCCCTGTACGCAGTTGCATTTTAACAATAGTATAAGGGTTTTTATTCAACTTATAGAAACGAATTTAACGATTGCAATAATGAGGCGCAGTCTTTTGAAATTGACAATGGTTGTCGAGGGCGGATATATTTACCCTCAACTGCATGCAAAATTTGTAATATAATCACAGACACTTGTTTCTTTTACGGGACATCTCTACTTATTTTAAGTAGGCATGTCCCGTTTACGAAACAAGTGCCTGTAAATATAATATATATAGTATATACATGTACTAAGAATATACTGAATACTACATCACACTTTGTTGATAACTATTATATGCTCTGTTTAATAATCATGTATGTAATATGCCCACAAGGGCCCTGATCTGGAATAATAAATATATTCTGAATATATTCTATTCTATTCTATAATATCAAGATGTTTGACGCAAATACCTATACCTATAACGGAGAACCAATTAGCAATAAGCAGTTATAAATTTGCAAAGTCAACCCCCTGTTAATGTCATGCAGTGTTGGTTCTTGCTATGTTTTATCACGCAGGAGGGGGGGGGGGGCTTTATTTTTCTATATTATTTTATCAATTTTTTTTCTCGACAATTCAGTGCATTTAAGTTAAAATGATGAAGAGAAGACTCAGAAGAATAGCTTACGTATAGACACTACCTTGTAGGTCATAATTTAAAGCGATTTAAAGCGACTGCTCTTTTCTTCACTAAGTAGTGTTTTGACGAATAAAGATATAAATATTTATTTTTCGGGGGGGGGGGGGGGGGGGGTCCTGGATGAAATGGACTAGCAAGAAAACTTAGTTGTAATAAATTCATCACACTGAATGACATAAATTTGAATAAATTAAGTTCACGGCTTAATATTTCATTGACTTGGTTAAGACAACAACAGAATGTTCGTATGCTGATTTATTAAATATATTAATTTGTGAATTATTTGTACCTTGCCGAACATGGTTTTAAACATAGCCTTGATTTCCTGTCGTTGTTCATTGTTTCGTGACGTCAAGATATCAATAATGCTCTTCTCGTCTGTGCCTTCAAAATAAATCAGTGTGTATGAGGGTTAAATGGTCAGGGAATTAACACTTTAACGTGCTTTGTTAAGATAAGACAGCAAATTTCCTCGAATTTAAATGAATAGTTTATCTTAGAAACAAGATAAAAATAGACGTCACATCTGACAGGCTGGGCATTTAATTAATTCACTTTGTACATTCGTCTGTCGCTCTATTTCTCGTTTTCCATACACAACAGGTTTTTTTCTCTGTGTAGTTAACCTTGAATATTTAGGCGTCTACTAAGTAAATATTTTGCATTTCTAAAATTAGGTGTACTCAATGTTTACTGTGCGTTTTATCAGAGATCCTTTAATATGAATCGTTCTTATGAATAAATCCACTTACCAAGTCCTTTCATGGCCTTTCGGAGGGCATTGGCATCATTTTCCGCATTAAAGTTTGCAGCTGGTTTTACTGTACCCTGGGTGAAAATAATGCAATTTAGATAAACAACAACATATGACATGTAAACATGCTTTACATAGAATATATACACTGTATTTGTAGTAACGATGGATCGTGTACTTTAGGCGTGTACAGTAATAAACATATGACTTACCTCCATCTTCCTCGGTCTGTACTATAAGTGTGAGTACCTCTAAACTGTGTCTAGTTATTATAACTACCGGTGACTCGCCTTCTTCCGCCGATACACACACGAGAAATTTAATCCAGCTTATCGATTCAACATGCATGCTATTTCCTCATACCTAGCGATCATTGCACAGGTCTGCTCTAAAGTTTCATCTATATTTCGAAACTTTTTTTTATTTTTTACGTCAATGAAAACGAAAGGCATATGAGTCAGTTGTAATAGCATCTTATAATGTATGTCATAATTGTGCTTGGAAATGTGAAATAAAATGTATACTTAAATGGGTCTTAAATCAGCGACGCAGATACTAAATTAAAAGACTGGTGAATTTAACTTATTTATAGCCAGCTTTTAAAAAACTTTTTATCAATAAAGAGCAAGAGCCATCTTATGCATAAAATGGCCCTGTACTGATATCAATTAATTAACTATCACCCTTTTTCCATTTCCATATATCAAAATAAAGTAGACACTTGGTGCTTTCATGCTCTATAATAAAATTTTGTTTTGAGAACCCAAATATTTGAGAACAGGCTTTGAGAAATTGTAATGTTTTTGAAATTTGCAGAAAATATGCGTATTTGACTACCTTCAACAAAGAATTAAAATATGAGCACAGCCCACGATCCAAAAAATAAGACATGTTTTTTGATCTTCAGAAATAGACCTTTCAATATGTATTGGCATATTTTGGATCAGAGGTTGTGCTCTATATGAAATTTTAGTTTAGGTCATTTTCAAAGGAATTTACAGGATATGAGGAAAATGACGCATTTTATGACGTCATAATGCATTGACTAGATGTGAAATTACGTCACAATTAATAGATACGTGGTCACCAACAGTCCAAGTGATAAATACTGCATTTACAGCCTAAACTGAGCGGTTTTTAATTTTCAGAAATTCCCAGGGCCAAATAAAGCCCAAAGTGGCTCTACCTCTTTGCAGTTGCTTTATGTATTGTTCCTTATGGGGAAGGTATTACTCAGTATGACTATGCAAAACAGTGCCGTGAACTCAGAAGTATAGGAAATACATTGATTCAAAGTGGCCAACTTTTTACAAGACCAACTTCCTTTCACTTCCAATTTTTTTTTGCACACAATGCTATACATTTCCTTGATATCACTATACTGTGGTATGAAGTGGGGGGGGGGGGGCAAAATTTCAATGGACATTTTCAATAGTAAAAGTAATGTTGGGCTAAAAAGTAGGGGGGGGGGCAGGCCCCCTCCCCTGGCTCCCCCTGTTGCTACGTGCCTGAAATGTTATATTTTCTCGGAAAAGCAATGTTTATTGGTGGTGTATTTTACATCCTCACAGTTTTAAGAGTTCAGAATAGAAAAACGGCATTTATTTTCATCGAAAATACATGTAGTTAAAATTAACTAAAAATAGCAAAAAATGTATAGGTTGACATATTTGTTTAAGAAATAAGACAGAAGTGTATCTCAGCATTAAAAATTGTTCATTAGGCCTATAAGTATTTACAGTATAAAAAACGTTAGGCAAAAACTGGTTAAAATACATAACTCTGATGCTTACAGTTGCAAAAAAAAATTGCTACTTTATAAAATACTTGAATTGTGAATATCTGGGATAGCATTTTATATAATACGTATAATAAAAGGAATGTCTGAATACATGAGGAGATATTGCCTTTGGCAACATTTTTAAAGATTGAATACATTGATTAAAGAAAATATACATTTTTAAAATTCTTTTACTTAACAATTATTTGCATTGCACCTATTGAAAAGCATTCATCCAAATAATATGTTCCTATATAGGTATGAGTTTAGATTAATAACAATCTTTGAAAAACCTATGACATCACAGGAGGGTGGAAATGTCTTTACATTCCTAGAAAAACTAGTTAGCGAAAATAAGGACAAATTCAGACTTAACGCTTTTAAATTTCGTCTTCAATTACTGTTATTAGCAAAAAAAAAAAAATCAAATGTTCTAGAAGACATTGCATGGCCGTAGAAACCGGAGCCCCGCCCCCATTATTTTGCCGATATGTAGATTACCAAAGAAAACATAGCTATACTAAATGCTTTGCCCAATGAAAAGCCTGATGCCAGGCTTTTTAAAAAAATGTTTTTTGCTTGTCAAAGAATTTTTGGTAGTTAGTATAGAACCCTCTATTGATAGGTATGGGTGTCCCCCCCCCCCTCCTCAACTAAAATTGCTTCCTAAGGGCGTACCCTGTCTTGACTTGTGTTTATTAGAATGAATATTGTACTATCCGGTATCACATTAAAATAAAAGTATTAGTGTGTCCATATACAAATTATATTTACCAATTTTACATTTATCACTTTCGAAATTAATAAAGTAATTTTTAGTAACCATGGCTACACCATTCATCGAATTCATAAACCGATGCACTAAATTATGTAGCCTAGTGTAGTCTACTTGTGTGCAAAGTTATAATGAAATCAGACGAAAACTGTAGGAGGACTAACATTTTGAAAAATTGTTTACAGACAGACAGACAGAGAGATGGAGAGTAAGACGGACGGAAACAGACACCTCCGTATCACATAAGCTCTTCTGGTCTCCGACCAGTAGAGCTAAAAACAAGACTCGTGTGTCTCAGATGAGCACTGTGGCCAACAGGCCTATTATTTCTATTCTGTTCTTTTCTTTTCGTAATTTACTGTCGGGTACAAATGTTTTTTTTTGGTGTTGTTTGACACAATGAGACCAATAACTTCCCGGTCCTTCCCTATTTGCTGGGTAAGACCGCCCAAAATTAAATATCGTACAGACAACAAAGTCCAGTCATGATGACTATTTTAATAGAACACATGTAAAAAGAATTGCAAAGGCAAGTTTGTAAATATATCAAGAATATAATACAGTAGAATTAACAGTTGTTGACTTTATTAACAAATAACAATGGATTCCTTAATATATTTGTAAATAACACTGTTGAAGTACTTGGTTTTATATAAAGATATAAAAACATCCTGACCTGTGTAGACAATCCTTACTTGCTAACAATAAACTTTAATGTAAAATACTCCCTTACTGATCGTTAGCTCTGTGTTTTGTGACTTTTAACATTCTCAGCAAGCTTTGACATGAACTATATTATTATGCTTTTCAGTTTCCTCAACCAAGGACTGTCAGGAAGTCCTGTTTTTACTAATGGATAACTGGAGATACAAATAACAAGTAACAACCAGAGGTTAAAATGACTACAGGAATGAAAGCTGAAAATATAATTATGTACAGGAAAAAATATTATTTATTATTATAATATAATATATAATTTATAATTATAAACAGAGAAAAATATTCAATAACCTTCCTTGGACTATACAGTCAACAATAAAGCTAATATTAAATGATATATAAAAGTACCCACTCACAAACATTTAAAAATTTACTTATATATTAGATGACTTAAATATATATTAGAAACTTAACTGAAAATCATTCAACCACTGTCTACAAAATTATTTCGTCTAAAACTAAAATGATGATTATCATGATATGTAGTTTATTAAATAAGTCTAAAAAGAGGTTGACGGAAAATAAATTTTTAGCCCTCACAGTAGTAATTCTGACATGGCCTGATAATCAGAAGCCATGTCATGCTTCTTTACCGACAATTTTGAAGGCATTTTTATTTTTTGCATTACTCTCCGAGTCTCGCATACACAAGTTAAAAGGGGTATTGTGTTCATTAAAGTTTTAAAATGTAATTATATTCATAAGCCTGACAAATACACATGCTGGATGCCTGTTATGGTATTATGTGGTTACAGAGAGATCTTAAAGAATTAATTTTTTTTTAATGATTTTAAACAAAACAATTTCATGTTTATTATATCTCAAAAAATATTACCGGTACATGAAGCAATCTGATTAAAATTAAATGTTAGATCGGCTCACATACTCGCTTCACACATTAGTAAATAGTGTAGTAAGTATGCAAGTGGATCTAACAGATTGAACATGAAATAATGGCTAGACATTGATTAATTTAATCAACACAGAAAACATTTACAGATAACTAAGACACACAAACACTCATAACTAAGTCCTTAGCATTACATAGTTAATATAATGTATTTAGGTTATTGCTAATTCTGGTAATTAGTCTGACCACCTTAGTAGCCTCCTTGGGAGACTAATGCCAGCAGGACCTTCCTGTAGTCACCAGATGTGTCATCCTGAAATAGAAAAATCAAAGGCCTGAAATGACTCACAGCAACAAAGGTGATTCAAGTGAGCTATGTAGACCTTAGGACTCTTGTTTAACATAATATTATGCATCAACAAAGGGCTATGTTTCAAATAAATGTAAGCCACAGTCATACAGCCATGTAGCCCTATATGCCACTGAATATTAAATTCAATGTTGTATATACAGTAAAACACGGTTATAACGAAGTCCTGGGGACCTGTGAATTTAATTCGCTATATCCGTAATTCGTTATATCCGTATAACAAATTCGTATAATCATATATAGCGAATTCGCAATATGCATGCTTTCCTTGACGTAATACTACCAAATATGTTAGGGAAGCAAATATTACAAAACAAACTTTCGAACAAAAAATTATATTATTTATTGATTTTTATATATATTTACATTTGCAAATGTTTTCCTTTACATAACACTAATGAAGGCAAGCGTTTTTATAACTGTGTAAATACAGGTTTGGGGTCATGAGGTCATAGATGTGCGTTTGGATAAACGTTCACGTAATTTCTCTGTGACGTCATAAAGGGTCGACGCGCGTTTAGTGGATTACATACATGCCGTTGGGTTTGAAAAATTAACGCATTTCACACGTTAAAAGTAACAATCAGGCAAATATAAAGTATGAATAAGTCACAAATGTAAATATAAGTAATAAGGTATCATTTTTTTTAGTTTTATTGAGATGTAAAACGGGTTGACACATGATCAAATCTTCCATTAAGCCCTTCGGGCTTTATGGGATTTGATCACGTGACCAACCCGTTTTACATCTCAATAAAACTCAAAAAATGATACCTTATTTCTTAAATAAATGCTAAAAGAAAATTAAAGTTAAATCAATTCATCAAATTTTGAGATCTCTGAAAGTTCGTTATAAAAGATGTAAATTTCATCATATTTAACCTCATCGGGACTCAAAATCAGTTCGCTATATCCGTAAATTCATTATATCAAAGTTCGTAATAACGGTAAAATTTTACAAAGATTACATTAGAATTTAGCCGGGGTCCCAGAAAAACTTCGCTATATCCGTGAATTTGCTATATCCGTGTTCGTACTAAACGAGTTTTACTGTATTGTATATACAGTATGATTATTGTATATGAAATTGAAAGATATTAAAAGGTTCTCCTCAACAATTCAACTTCCTGGTCCAATACAGAAAGCAGACAGTAAGGTAATAAGATAAAATGACTGATGGAGTTTTATTGGTGGAATAGAGCATCAAATAAAAATTGATTTTACAATGTTTATTGATCTGCTCATTTGTTTAGGAGAAAATGCCATTAAAAAATAATAATATTTTTTAAAATACAAGTTGCAATAAGCCTCTAATTCTTTTTACTTTAAGTTTTTTTATATTTTTTCTCCACTCCCTCTTTTTCATAATTTTTGTATGACAATAAATGCAAAATTAGTTTCAAACTACATCCTTGAAAAATAAACCTAGCAAATGACAAAATGACTAGCCAGATGTAAAAATAAAATCACTCTTTTTACTGTCTTTCTCACATTACCAACAGACAGCCAGGTAATTCACTAACTGTAACATTTAAACAAAATGCATGTATGTAAACTTACCCTTATGAAGCCATCTAGTGTTTTACCAAATTGTTTTTGGAACTCCTGTTTAATTTGAACCATGTCAACCTCAGCCCTGGTTATGATAATTCTAATGAGAGTTTTGTCATCTGTTCCCATTCCCTACAAGATAAACCAGATTTTCCGTACCTCATTAAAATATTGACAATTGTGAATAAAACACAGTTGGAATGCATAATAGATATGATAAAAATTAAAGATAGAAGGGGGAAAATTTCTTAGTTTAAACAGAAAGAAAAACAGAAAAAACAGAAAAAAACTAAAGGTTTACCTTCATAGAATGGTAAAGTTTCCTGGCAAAATATCCTGGTCTGTTCTGTACAATTCTTACTGGAAAAAAAATTAAGTCAAGTTTAACTGTGGTGTCTGGAACTCAACCAAAACTGAAATCCACTATGTGTACATACTGTAGCTGAATATCATTCTAAATAGTGTGGCCTTACTCTATGTGACACACTGTATGTGATAAATGTACCTAATATGAATGGTAGTCACTTAATGTCAGAATTTTAGACACTACTATACCTGTCAACTGCCTTTTAAAGAAGTGGCTACCTACCACCAGCTTAAATCTATATATCCAAGTAACCTGATTGACTTAGAACACGAGTACTTACCAATAGCTACCATGCCTATCTCCAGGTTTCCTGACATTTCACTCTTGATGGCCTGTTCTATGTCCTTCCCAGAAATCTTGTGATAGGCATCAAACACGGCCCTTAATTGTTCATAGCCCTGGGACGCTAACAGTGAATTAAATGTGGACTCATCTGTCCCCAGTCTCTTCTCTCCAGCAGAGTAAAGTCTCTGAAATGTCATAATTAGATTTATAAATAATGCTTTTATTAGATTCATACTGCACACCAACTGTTATTTGCATGCAAGAAAACTCTGCCAGTTTTTCAATCTACTTTTACTTGCAAATATTAATCGCTGCAAACCATTTATTTCGCTTTGTATTGGTAAAGAATGGTTCCTCAGTCTGGAAAATTTAACCTCACGGATTGATTTGCAAACTGACGAATCGCAAATTAAGACATCACCAATAATAGTTGGTTTACAGTATTTATGACAAATATAATACATTCCTATTTCTAATAGGCCTAATAGGATGAGGATGCTTTCATTTTATGTTCCTTGATTATACCACAGCTCTTTGGTAATTTGTATTTTATCGACTTCATTATAGGAAGATGAAAGGGGGGGTGGCTGTGGTGGTGTTCTACTATAATGATAGGACTGCTGTTGAACCTGTGACTGACCTGGGCATCCTCCTGTGCCTTTTTCATGTCCACAGTCTGATTCTCCATACGGCCTCCCTACAACACAAAACCAGATCATCAGCAAAACCAACATCACCAGCAAAACCAGCATCATCAACTTTTTTGTTGCTTTATTACAATTAAAATGTGGCACCAATCAATCACATATGCAAGGTCTATGCCGAATTTCAGCCTGCATTATAAATTGACATGTTGCATTATTAATATTAACTTTGATAACTATCTTCAAACAATCCCCTTACGAGATATTTAAAAGAAGTTGCTTTGTGTAGTCTCAGTTAACTAGATTAAGGAATTCAGTAATGGAGTGTCAATTACCTGTCATTTGCCTCATATGCATTATATAAAAAGTCTGTCTGATGTTCAAGTTTGATGCATCATTTGTACATTTCATTGATTTCCCAAATGATTTGTCACAAAATAACAATTATTTTGTAAACTGGTACAAAAATTCCTTCGCACTTCAATTCATCTGATATAGAATTCCCATTTTAGTTTTTTTTAAATTTAATTGATCAGCATAACACTGAGTGAATTAAGCTGAATTATTGATATAAATCTATCTGTTAAGTGACAGTCATATTATACACAACAGCTGTGGTGAATCACAATCAATAACTCAGCACTGATGAAGAGCATAAACTCTCAGGTCCCACAAATATATGTTACAATGTTCATGCATCACAAAATGACAAGCATATAAACTCTCAGCTCCCTTAATGCATGTACAAGGTACATGTATTTGTAAACATTGGTATATTTATACTTCTTTTATACATCCCTACACATCCATATATTGATGCTTTTTTTAATATGACTAGATTAAAAATCATCATGAATTATTGATGCAGATTATGGGTATGCACATTGCATTAATGATCACTGTTGACTCACATTAGCTAATGACACCATAAGTCGTTTGAAATGTCCTGATGTATCGCTAATGATATCCTGTTCCAATGTTCTACCATACACTGTAATTTGAAATAATTCATCAAAAATTACTTCACTGCACAAAAACAGTTTTAAAATAACTTGGACATACATGTTTTTATATTATGACTATGATTATGTAATTTGAAAGAATTCATCAAAAATTACTTCACTGCACAAAAACAGTTTTAAAATAACTTGGACATACATGTTTTTATATTGCATTAGAATTAAGTAATAAAACATGCAATTTCTCTATTTTGTTTTATCATAGAAACCCGAGATTGTAATTACTTCGTTTGTAGATTTCATTGATATCCTTTATCTGTTTGTTAGAACGGCTACACAGTATTTCTATCATTGCATCCTCATCTGTGCCAAGACCCTGTCATAAAAACATTTCGAACATGAATTCTCTTCTCAATAATATAACAAGCCCATGGGCCAAAAATTATTTTACAACTATAAAATTTTTACATTCTGACACCGAATAAATTTTTAAATATGACAAAATAATAAAAGGGTTCATGCGTTAATCACATGAATTCATGTAACATTTTATACATCTCTTTAGATGATTGCTAAGTATTATGTCTTGGCCAGAAATTGGTCAGCATACACTGTATATACTTCAAATATGTACATTGCATATCAAAAACAAGATGCCCCTGGGCCACAATGCTTATCTGAGTCCTGTTGTTTTTATGAAAGTTTTAAAAACATTTTTATATTCCCATGAAAAATTGTGACCCCATATAATGGCCTCACTTTAACTGCCCCATACAAGACACCAATTATTGGACACCAGGATCAGAATGAACAGTGTTTACCTTGTTCATCTATTCTACTCTACGCAAAATACTTATAGAATCAATGATAGATCTTTTATTCTTTTCAAAACTAATCTAATCAAAAAACATTTTGTTTGAAAATTGTTTTCCACATGTATATATAAAATTCTACAAAAATACTTATGCAAAATTCATCAACAAACATCTATCATGATTAACCAACACTAGCATAATAAATTCTCAGTAAACTTAACTACCCCTCTATTCTGGCCACTTCAGTCAGTCCAGAGGATTAAGAGAAGTTTTACTTTACCTTCATTGCTCTCTTGAGTTCATAAGCATCATACTCTGATGCCGACATCATCAGACCAATGATAACATCTTCAAATCTCCCTCCTAACTCACTCTTCAAGTCCTTCACTAGATCCTGTCAACCAATCAAAATAAGTACATAGAATCCAGTTACCCAATCAAAATTACTTATATAGATCTTGACAACCAATAAAAATAACCTATTTGGTTCAGCAAATAGAAAAACTCTTTTTTTGCTTTTTTCTCATTTGTCTACCTAGAAGTAAATCATGAGTACCTTTCCAAACATGGTTTTAAACATGGTTTTGATTTGTTGTCTTTGCTCACATGAACGGTAAGCCAGAACATCTATGATAGCTTTTTCATCAGTTCCTGCAAAATAAAATATTGAAAACATCATTTCAAGACACAATTTGTAAACAGACATTCTTTCATAATGTTTACAGCAAGAGTTTTAAAATCTGACAATAACATTCTTACCAAATCCCTTCATTGCTTTCCTCAGAATGTTAGCATCATTTTCCGCACTAAAGTTCTTAGCTGGTCTGAGGGTGGGCTCCTCCTGAACGGTAAAATAAATAGATGTACAACCAAGTAACTCATGAGACCCTGCTTCTTATGGCTTATAAAGTCAGATAGCTTGGCACTTTTTACTTTATGTTTCATAATGGCAGGCTAATTCTAGTTAATCTTTCCACCTGAGACTTACTTTAGCCTTGTAGGCATTGGCAGCACTGGGAGCCTGTGAGGGTTGACCTTGGCCGTAAGCTGGGGCTGCAGGATTAGAGTAGCTCTGTCCTGATGGCTGTGCTGGGGCTCCATAATTCTGACCCTGGGGCTGACCCATTCCTGGAACTCCCCCATAGGCAGGGGTACTTGACTGTTTAAAGATAGTACAGTTATTGTTACAGTGTGTTCTGTATATTTTTGAAAGCTGCAATACAAATTTAGCTCAAATTTAAAATATACAGCAATGCAATAATTTTTTTTTTAAAAACATCATTGATTTTGTAATATTTGTTGAAATTGAGTGATTATAACATCTAATTGTGAGATGCTTACAAAGCTTTGTGGTTGACTTTGTGGTGGCCCATACCCTGGCTGTTGTGGGGCAGGTGCTCCATATCCTCCCTGTTGAGGGTATCCTGGTGCACCACTCACAGGTGGCTGCTGAGGGTATCCTGGAGCACCACTAACAGGTGGCTGCTGGGGGCCACCAAATCCTGGACCACCATACATATTCTGCTGGGAGGGAGGAGGTGGACCCCCAAATGACTGCTGGGGTGGGGCCCCACCAAATCCTGGCTGTTGTGGGTAACCACCAGGTTGCTGTGGGTATCCTCCAGGTTGTGGAGCACCACCAAATCCTGGCTGGGGTGCACCATATCCAGGGCCACCACCAAATCCTGCTGATGGCATATCCTATGATAATATAAAAGTATTCCTTTTTTAATCTCCATTTTCTTACACCATGAGCCTTGCTGAAAGCCCCTAAAATAAATTCTAATGAACTTCCATCCCTGCCTTTCAAAGTCATGGGGTTTTTGTGGCCTTGACCTATTTTTTTTATGACCTTAAATAAGAACTGCATGTGCCATGCACCCTTGAAAACATGTAAGCAACCTACAAACAGATTTTCTAATGAAATGATAAGATATTTACAAATATTAAGAATGCAACACATGCTAGTATTTAATGCTGATATTCAAAGAATATTGATAATTATTGCAAACAATATAATTCTGAATACAGGAATATGTATGAACAGCAAGAATTTGAAATAAGAAATTTACCCCGAATCCTATTTGTCCAGGACCGCTAGGATTTGTGGGATATCCCCCGGGAGATGAGCCGTAAGCTGCAGCATTAGCTGTCTCTGGTGTGGGCATGGAAACCTGTTACACGGTACACAAGCACACTGTATTTGTCCGAGTAAGTACCCTCAGTGCATAGTATTAAACTGAGTGGGTGGAGGGGGAGGGCTTTCTTACATATTTGATTTCTTTCTCAAATCATGGGAAGGGGTGTTCTTATTAAAGAGAGGGGCACTTGTGCTTTGGGACAAATACAGTGGTATAATAGCTATTACATGTGATGCATTTATGCTGTTATTATATAAGTTATAAATATATATACATGTTGTATGCATGTCATTGTGTATAATATAAGACTTTATACATGCTTGATTGATGTTGTACATATAATAGCTGAAAGGTAAACTACCTCTGAACATACAAAGTCAAAACATCCTCATGAATGACTATATGAACATTTCAGCATCTCAAAAATGAAAGAAGTTCAGATACTATGTACCGGTAATCTAAAAGATACTTTTATATTCCATGTATTCAGATGAAAATATTTAAAAAAGCACACATTTATATTTAAGGTATTGGGAATGTTTATAAAAAGCTGCAACTGTTTCTTTCTCTACTGTCAAGATGAATAAAGACAACACGTTGACAGGACAGGAAGTTAATATCATCGTACTACTGAGTAGCTACACAATAAGACAATCCTTATCCCTCAGATCTTTTCCTGTCTGTTCAGGACGTCCTTGCCTACTTTTTGTGTACATTTTGTTAATACTTGTTAAACCTTGTCTACAGATTACCGATCCTTATCTGTCATATCCTGGTCGCTGCAGACAAAGCTGAACTATATCACTAAAAAGTGTTCCATGTGTTTATCACTTCAGATTTAAAGTGTAAGTTTTACTGAAAGAACATGTGCAGTTTTCATTTTTTTTTTACCTGTTCATTCACTTCATACTGCAAAGGTACATCACAATAAGAGGCCCATGGGCCACAATGCTCACCCAAATAACAATGGCCCGACCCTACCCTCCAGGCTTATGATTTGAACAATGTAGAATCAACACCACTCCAGAATGCTTCCACATAAGTTTTTCTGGCCCAGTTATTCTTGAGAAGCAGATTTTTCAAGGATTTTTCCTAAACATTACAATGTCAATTTGGTTTCCCAATTATGACCCTGTCCTTTCCACAATGGCCAAGATTTGAATAAATAGAAATCTACACTGCAAAGGATACTTCCACATAAGTTTTACTTTTTTGGTCCAGTGGTTCTTGAGATGAAGATTTTTAAATATCTTTCCTATTTATTTCAATGTAAAACTTTGGTTCTCTATTGTGGCCCTGCCTTACCCCCATGGGTCATGATTTGAACAATTCAGAATCTAACCTACCTCAGGATGTTTTCACATAAGTTCAGTTTTTCTGACCCATTGTTCTTGAGAAGATTTTTAACGGCCCCACCCTATTTTTATCTTTCCTTGATTATCTCCCCTTATGAGGAGCCTTGGCCCTTCAATTTAACAATTTACATTCTACTTCAACCAAGGATGCTTTGTACTTATTTTGGTTAAAACTGGCCTATGGTTCTTGAGAGGAATGTGAAAAGATTACCGATGGCCAGACCGATGGACAACAGACAATGGTTATCAGAAAAGCTCACTTGAGCATTTGTTTTGATGAATCACAAAGCTTTAATATTTCTAATTCATTAATTAAAAACATTCATTGGACTTTTATTCATTTTTTTCTTTAAAGAATTTTTGCTGGAAAGAATTTCACAGAAATTTGTGTACTTATTAACCATGGCAAATTTAATTGTTTGTCAAAGTCAAAAACTAACCATTCCGTACCTTGAGGTAGTCTACTTATGTACCAAAATTTACTGAAAACTTGTTTATGAACAGACACTGGTGTACAGCTAAATGGATGAATAACAGATATTTTACCAATGTACATATATAAGCTTTCTAACCTCTGGTCAGTGGAGCAAAAAAAAATGAGAAATTAGATTTTGCCATAAGCTTCTTGAAAACATTATTTAAATGTTTTCAAAATGTAATGAAAAGAGAACGTTTTAAAAATATTTTTAAAATGGTTTGAAAAAAACTTTTTTACAACTTCAATAAAATGTATTTTGTGGTACCTGGGCCTGCTGGGGATATCCTCCTTGCTGTGGGTATCCTGGCTGTCCCCCGGGATATCCATATCCACCTCCTCCGTACGGATAGCTCATGATCTAAATTAAAGATGAGGGAACTTATCAAATACAGTTATTAAAAGGGTTTTACTTTTACTGATTTATTGAAAGTTGTTAAAAACAATGGACTGCAAATTATATTTTTATGAAGTATGCAAGGATGCATCAATTTTCTAACTGTACAATTTTACTGGACCTACTCTGACAACTGAACTTTTCACTCTTTTAAAAATAGATCACACTACAGGGTGTTGCTAAAACTCAACTAAGATAAAAACCTGATTCTAGATTTGGTATTTTTAGAGATTATTTTCATTTTTTTGGTGCATATTTGACTATAGCATTGCTGTTTAATAAAAACAATTAAATTACTGCCCAAAAAAAATTTGTACACAAACTTGATAGATTTTAGTTGACTTACAATTTGATGTATCAGAGTACCACACCAAAACTAAATTTTAACAAGAGGTCCATGGGCCACATCGCTCACCTGAGAAGCTTTGAACATTCTGTTCTTTACCAGATTTCCCCCTTGTAATACATACCCGTATTGTGACCCCACCCTACCCAACTGATCATAATTTCAACAATTTGAAATCTACACTACCATAGGATGCTTTGATTCAACATTGTAAAACTTTGATTCCCCATTGTGGCCCCGTCCTACCCCCGGGGTCATGATTAGAAAAATTTAGAATCTACACTATCCCAGGATGCTTCCACATAAGTTTCTGCTTTTCTGGCCCAGTGGTTCTTGAGAAGAAGATTTTTACTATATAATTCTATGTAAAACTTTGATTCCCCATTGTGGCCCCACCCAACTCCCGGGATCATGATTTAAAGAATTTAGAAACTACACTACCCCGGGATGCTTCCACATAAGTTTCAGCTTTCCTGGCTCAATGGTTCTTGAGAAGAAGATTTTCAAAGATTTTTCCTATATATTGCTATGTAAAACTTTGATCCCCCATTATGGCCCCACCCTATCCCCCTGGGGTCATGACATAAACAATTTAGAATCTACACTACCCCGGAATGCTTCCACATAAGTTTCAGCTTTTCTGGCCCAGTGGTTCTTGAGTAGAAGATTTTCAAAGATTTTTCCAATATATCTTGATGTAAAACTTTGATTCCCCATTGTGGCCCCACCCTATCCCCGGGGGTCATGATTTTAACAATTTAGAATCTACACTACCTAAGGATGCTTCCACATAAGTTTCAGCTTTTCTGGCCCAGTGGTTCTTGAGAAGAAGATTTTTAAAGATTTTTCCTATATATTTCTATGTAAAACTTTGATTCCCCATTGTGGCCCCACCCTATCCCCAGGGATCATAATTTTAACAATTTAGAATCTGAATTTCCTAAGGATGCTTCCACTAAAGTTTCAGCTTTTCTGGCCCAGTGGTTCTTGAGAAGAAGATTTTTAAAGATTTTTCCTATATATTTCTAAGTAAAACTTTGATTCCCCATTGTGGCTCCGCCCTATCCCCGAGGGTCTTGATTTTAACAATTTAGAATCTACACTACCCCAGATTGCTTCCACATAAGTTTCAGCTTTTCTGGC
>PRKT01000012.1:65542-100542 GCA_003671525.1 Saccostrea glomerata | reverse complement strand
TGCAAGAACATTTTGTATATTCCAAGAATCCTAGAATGAATCGCTAGCAATTTATTGTGCTCTAGCCTCACATTGCAGAGTATTACAAGATATAATGACTTTGGTTTTGTATGTTGACAAGCATGAAAATTTTTTAAACAATGGCCAAGGCCAAAAAAGTAAAGTAATGGAAGACAATCTCACCAGATCATTGTACCTATGATGAATTTATTTCAGTTATTATTCAGTTTCTTTTTTTCGATTGCAGTGACAAGAGTAAGATCTCAGGGTTTTCTGACTGTGTCATTTAATGTTGTGATGAAGGACATGAAAAAACTAGGTTACGATGTCATTCCCTCAGAAATGTCGACGGCTGTGATTCCGGAGACAGTGGGGGGCACCAGTGGAGGGACCACAGACACGTGATCTTCTGTCAGAGACGTAGATAATATTGATTGTAGTGATAGATCTGACATACAGCAACATATCACAACTTCCGTCCAGTTAATAGTGACACAATGTGAATTATATTTATAACATGCATTGCATTTGTAAAAGAATTCATACCTGTAATTGTTACATACTGAATTCAGTCATTACGATAGACATTTTGCAAAGAACAAGTGAAAACAATTTCAATCTGTGCATAGTTAAAGGCAGTTTATTCATGTATATTTACTTAACAATAAAGAGATTATTAATTTAAAGGTCACATTTCATAGTTTTTTTGGCAAGTCAGTTGAAAATTTTAGTCATTATACATTTAAGATTTGCATTCCCTAATTTTATGAGATAATTCAGCTATAAAGAACTTGTTTTAAAGGAAGTCTTTTCATTTACAACTTTGCTGCTGTCTGTCTACCTATCTGTCTGTCAGTCCACCAAGTTTCCGTTTATTTTCTTGCACATATTGAAATGAAATTTAGTATACAGATTTATTATTAGAATATCTAGTTCAAGTTTAGGATAAAGCAATATTGTCAGAGTAATGCCCCTTGGAATTAGAAAAATTCCTATTTAATTCACTTTCATTTATTTTCTTCCCAGAGGTTGTATATGCTGAAATGAAATTTGGTATACAGATTTATCATAAAAATATCTTGGGCATTTATCATATTTAAAATATCAAGGGCAAGTTCTGTTTTGGGCATATCTTAGCAATTTTGGTCTTAGAAAAAATTCCAATTGTGAGGGGAGATGAATTTCAGTGTTTCACAAACATCTCTTGCTATTCCATGTTCACCCCTTTATCCTGTGGATATTTTTTTTGATATTCCATAGTTGTGACATCACAATTGGTTTTTACATTAAAGGGATAAGTAAAATAAAGAGGATTCCTGCATCAAAACAGTTTAGAACGTTGAATGTGATGTGGCTTTTTTTCCCTCACAAATTATATTGCAATAGAAAATTAGAAAATGTTTTAATGAAGGGTTGATTCTCCACCCCTCCACTCTTTTCCTAAAGTATAGTTAAGTAAAGTTGTGTATAAAGAAAAGTTAGTCTCAAGTGAAGTTGAAACCTCCACCAACCCTTCTCGGGAATTTCAAGTTTTTTTTTGTTTTTTTTTATGCTTGTCAAAATTTTTTTCCAGGTTAGTTGAAATTTTTTTCTCTGGCTGCTCTCTTTCAAAATTATGCTATGTTCTTGTCCGTCATTTATACAGCAAAACTCAGTTATAACGAAGTCACTGGGACCTATGATATCACTTCGCTATATCCGTAATTCGTTATGACCATATAAGAAATTCACTAAATTTATATTGCTGGGGATCCAAGATGACTTCCCTATATCCGTGAATTCGCAATATCTGTGTTCGTACTAAACGAGTTTTACTGTATTGCTTTATTTCATATGTGAAAGGATCCTTTTCAGTGATGTAATATACTCTTGACAGGTGACCTATAAGCCATTGCAGTCTCTTGAACTGTTCAAATAATTCCAGCACTGACACTTGTACTTCTTAATTAATATAAAAGCAGACTCTATGCAACAAGGAAACATGTTTATTCAGTACTTTCATATAAAATTACTATTAAAAACACTTTTTTATACATGTACATACATCTTAATGATCTTTCAAATGAATGATGAACTTAATTTTTCATGGCAAGTCTGTAACCAAATCTGGCAACCATTAACACACTGAAAAAAAATACACCCAGATGAGTTATATTATTCAATGACAGTACATGTTCTAAGTATGATAACTGATTATGCCTTCGTAAACAAAGTTTTGAAGTATCTATATAGTTTTTAGCTCACCTGAGCCGAAGGCTCAAGTGAGCTTTTCTGATCACATTTTGTCCGGCGTCCGTCTGTCTGTCAGTCTGTCTGTAAACTTTTCACATTTTCGACTTCTTCTCAAGAACCGCTGGGCCAATTTCAACCAAACTTGCCACAAAGCATCCTTGGGTGAAGGGGATTCAAGTTTGTTCAAATGAAGGGCCACTTGGGTGAAGGGGATTCAAGTTTGTTCAAATGAAGGGCCACGCCCTCATTCAAGGGGAGATAATTAACAATTAATTAAAAATTGGTGGTATCTTTTAAAAATCTTCTTTTCAAGAACCACTGTGCCAGGAAAGATGAAACTTATGGGGAAAACATCCTCAGGTAGTGTAGATTCAAGTTTGTTTAAATCATGACCCCCGGGGGTAGGGCGGGGCCACAATGGCCGACCAAAGTTTTACATAGAAATATATATGAAAATTCTTTAAAAATCTTCTCCTCAAGAATGACAAAGCCATAATTCATCATATTTATATGGAAGCATCCTCAGGTAGTGTAGATTCAAGTTTGTTCAAATCATGACCCCCGGGGGTAGGGCAGGGCCACAATGGCCGACCAAAGTTTTACATAGAAATATATAGGAAAATTCTTTAAAAATATTCTTCTCAAGAATGACAAAGCCATAATTTACCATATTTATATGGAAGCATCCTCATGTAGTGTAGATTCAAATTTGTTCAAATCATGACCCCTTGGGGTAGGGCGGGGCCAGAATGGCTGACCAAAGTTTTACATAGAAATATATAGGAAAATTCTTTAAAAATCTTCTTCCCAAGAATAGCAAAGCCATAATTTACCATATTTATATGGAAGCGTCCTCAGGTAGTGTAGATTCAAATTTGTTCAAATCATGACCCCCAGGGGTATGGCGGGGCCAAAATGGCCGACCAAACTTTTACATAGAAATCTATAGGAAAATTCATTAAAAATAAAAAAATATTAAACCAATTTCTACTTCTGCTCAGGTGAGCAATTGGCCCATGGGCCTCTTGTTGCCCTGTCTGTCCATCTGTCTGTCTGTCTGCAAAAAAATTAACCTTGCCCAATATCTTTTGATTAGATGGAACCATGGCTTTCATATTTCACAGGTGTATTATTTGTGCTAAGACCTTTCTGTGGGTCCCTCCAAATTTGACCTCTTGACCTTGGAGATTGACAAACTTTTACACCAAACTTTTAATTTGGCCATAACTTTTGAATGAAAAGGACTAGGGCTTTCCTACTCCACATATATAATCCTTGTGACCAGACCTTTCATTTGATACCAATAACTTTTATCTTGACCTTGGAGTTTGACCTACTTTTAAAAAAAAATTGACCTTAGACATAACTTTTGAACAGTAAGGACTTGAGCTTTTAAACTTCACATATGTATCCTTTGTGACAAGACCTTTCATTGCATACCAACAACTTTGACCTTTTGACCTTGACCTTTGAGATTGACTTACTTTAATAAAAACATTAACCTTGGTCATAACTTTTGAACGGTAAGGGCTAGGGCTTTCAAACTTCACATATATAATCCTTGTGACAAGTCCTTTCATTGAATACCAACAACTTTGACCCTTTGACCTTGACCCCTTAGTTTGACCTATCTTAAAAATATTATCCTTGGACATAACTTTTGAACAGGTGGTGCTAGGGTATTATACTAGTATTTCACATTTGTATTATTGTGAGATGGCCTTACTTTAGATATCAACATGTTTGATTTGTATTTGGGATTACTTAACTTTCACTATGTGGCCATACAGGGGCATTAGTGTTTCATAAAAACATCTTGTTTTCTTTTACACTATATAAGGGCAGATGTAAGCACTCACTTTGCATGGGTACACGTTCCAACATAT
Source organism: Saccostrea glomerata (assembly GCA_003671525.1). Taxonomy (NCBI): domain Eukaryota; kingdom Metazoa; phylum Mollusca; class Bivalvia; order Ostreida; family Ostreidae; genus Saccostrea; species Saccostrea glomerata. The sequence continues at coordinate 96,424 of PRKT01000012.1, read as the reverse complement.
TTGACTTCATGACCTTTCAGTTTGACCTAGTTTGCAAAATTTTACAAAACTACCAACATTTCTGACCCTTGTCTTGGAATTTGACCTTTATTTGACAAACTTTAACCTTAGCCTTGAGCTGCCATATAAGGGATTCGAGGTTTCACATTACATCTTGATTCTTCAAGTACACTGTAATTTTTTTTTTTTAAATGATTAAGGTCCTTTGAGCTGGACAAGTATAGGTAGTACCACTTCAAAAGTCTTGACAGTATTGATTTATATGTGACTCTTTAACCATGGAATTTCCTGTATCCTCTTGTTGAGTGAACAGGATGTACGTACTTCTTCCATCCCTCTATCTCCCTCAGATCTTTCTCTTTGTGTACATGCTGCGCCTTCTTCCAAACTTCCTTATTTTAGGCTCAAAACTTACTAACAAAACTTTTCTGACAAAGATTTAAGCAGAGCGGTCTGTTACCTGAGTGTGGCCACTAGTCCAGCTGGCATGAACTTCCCGGAGTTGACAAATCTATAACCCATGACCCCCGTCAGCAACCCACTGGTCACTGAAAAAGAACGGGTCATTTTATCATAACAGAATGGTGATAACCTAAACTGTTATCTCCAGCATTGGTGATACATGTTTATATTATAATCAATAAGGTCAAAACAAAAACATAATAAATTCTTGATATCATGAAGTTCATAAAATTATTATATATATCATATTTCATCTTCGCTAGCCAAGGGTTTCTGATACACTACTCTCCTCATAATTCCTTGGCATATGGTGTTGATAGAACTTGGGTTTTTTTTCTCGAGTTCTGATTGGGATTCCGTAATCGGTACACCCGGTCGACCAATCAACAATTGTTTTTTGTAAATGACGATATTTGCGTTCGGAATACTTCTTGACTCTTTAATCTCGGAAATGAAAAACGCAAGTAAACAACGATACGTAAGATAACATGCAATTCTATTCATAGCTATGGTGTCATCCAATTTCTTCTTAATATGCGATTAAGAATCTATATTTAAGCTTCAGATTTGTATTATAAATAATAAATAAACATAACTCAATTATTGCTTCTTAATTATTCCTGAAAAAACTTTGATTTAATAATTTTTAAACACGCGTCTTTACTAGTATTTCTGTCGATGACGCAATCAGTGCGTACCTGATAGATTCGAGATCACGTGCTGAAAACAATTCTGTCTTTTGACTTCACCGTATGCCAAGGGTTCATGAGGAGAGTAGCGTATCAGAAACCCTTGGCTAGCAAAGATGATTTTATCTGTTCTTTTTTTACATTAAAAACCAGCTTGGGCTATTTTCTGCAATAAAAAATATATCCCTGCATTAACAAATAAAGAATTAGTATTTTGGCAAATAATTGTTTATCATATCAATGTTAGTATAATGCCTTGGTTTATGTGAACTTGACTAGTTAATGTTTACCTACCTAGTGATAGGTGGACATTTTGTGGGTCCACAGAGGTCTGGTATGTACCATATCCCATCAGACTACCAAACGCCAGGCCTGCCATCAGGGAGGGGACACTTCCTATCATAAAGAGATCAAATCATGGGTTATCAGAGACTACATAGCTCACCTGAATGAATTTTGTCTTTATGTAAGACAAAGTCCCAAAATAAACCAATAATCTAGAAGTGTATATCCAAAGATACATCTTTGCAATTTTGATCTGATAGGGATTGCAGTTACTTGGGAATAGACTTATCTAAAAACTTCAAGCTAGTCACTTATCCAGAAAATGTCATTCAAATCCAGCATCTGAAGCAAGATTGAGTGTTCATCCCTTGATGCATGTTAATGGTAATCTAGCATCCAAGCTTTACGATAAACATGATGACTTGAACTTTTCAATTGTCCATTTCCCTTACTTATGCAGCAATATACCTTCGTCAACTGCATACAGAGTTTATATTTTTCATTTGATTTGATACGCAAAAGCAACTGTATGTATGATCAATTTCTAAAAGGAGGTAAATTATTAACAAGTTGATGAAACAAGAATATCAACAGTCTCATTTTAAAGTCACCATTTCGTAAGCTCTATAGTCGATACAATGACCTTGTCAGCAAGTACAATTTCTCATTGAGTCAAATGCTGATGACGTTTTTCATAATAATTGTTAGTCCATTATTTATTCACTGAATTGATGGCAGTTTTTTACGTGACAAGGAGCGTATGGTGGGTGTGACCAGTCGGAATGGGATGCTTACTCCTCAATGGCACCCGATCCCACCTCTGATGTTTTGGAGGTCAGTGTTTACTCTGCTCTTATTTTGTACTGCTTTTATTGACTTTTGAGCTTGAATACTGTTTGTTGTCTTTAAATGTCTTATCCAAATTTGGTTCAGATAGGCTTATTTACAAGACTTGGTAACAAGATTTGAAACATGCCATTGTGCCTATAACACAAGTTACAAGAACAGAACTTGAGAAAACAAAGATCTCTCCCATTTCTTTAGCTTCTATTCATGACACATGTTTAATTTTACAAGTTTGTAAACTTAACTCCATCAATCTATTCAAAACACCTGATCTCAAATGAAAATCACCTTAGGATCTTAAGATGATTAATATAAAGTTTTCAGAATCTATTTATTCCTAACAGTTAAATACATAGAGAGAGAGAAGTATAAATCAATATCCTAAAAGGTTATTAACATTACAATGAGATACTTATACCAGACTCCCTGGTTCAAAGCAGAAATCTCCAAAGATCTGTATTCTGTTATAGAATACAGTACAAAATAGAGGGCAATAGGCTACAACACTAACCTGCATTTCCTTTCCTGACTAATGAACATAAATGATTATTTAATAAATCACTTTTTGAGACTGTAAACTAGATCACTTCTAGGTGTTTTGAAATTAAAGTTTATAACAGTGGTATCAAGATCTGTTTGTGAATTACTGATGCTCCCTTATAGCAAGAAAATAGAGGTTTAACTTTTCTTCAATGCAAATTAAATTTGTTGCAACCCAAAGTAAAATATTCTCATAAGAAATACATTGTGAAATATGAAAGCCCTAACACCACCTGTTCAAAATTTATGACCAAGAATAAGTTTTTTGAAAGGTAGGTCAAAATCTAGGGTCAAGGTCAATGGGTCAAGGTCATTCATTTTTAAAGAAGGGTCTTGTAACAAGAATTACATATTGAAGTATGAAACTCTTAGCCCTAACCCTTCAAAATTTATTGTCAAGGTTTGTTTTTTTAAAAAGTAGGTCAAAGTTTGAGGTCAAAGGTCAATAATGTTGTTATCCAATTAAAGGTCTTCTCACAAGGATTACATATAATATGTAAGGTATGAAAGCCCTAGCCCTTGTCGGTTCAATAGTTATGGCCAAGATTAAAAAAAAATTCAGTACATAAATCCCCAAGGTCAAGGTCAGAAGGTCAAAGTTGTTGGTGTTCAATGAAACATCTTGTCATAAAGAATACATATTTGGAATATGAAAGTCCTAGTATCTACCTTTCAAACTCCAAGGTCAAGGTAGAATTTTTTGTACCCAAAGAAAGGTCTTGTCACAAGGAATACACATGTGAAATATGAAAATCATAGCTTCACTAAACCAAAAGTTATGGGCAAGGTTAAAGTTTTTTGCAGATAAACAGACAGCTAGACAGACAGATGGATGGATACGACAAAAACATTGATTACGCGAATATAAAAACTTCTAACAGAAAAGCTCATAAACCTACACTGTAAAAACTGCGTTTAGAAAATAAACACTTCCATTACGTGTTTAGACCTTAACATGTTTAAGATTGTGTTTAAGGCTAAACACTTATATCTAAGCATGTATTATATCTAAACGTGTTTAGATTTAAGACGTGTTTAGATTTAAGTGTTTAGAAATTGAACACTTTCTGTGACAAACAGAGTTATCTTCCGGGATATATTTTTTAACGTTAATAGAGCGGTTATCGAAACAGAAAATTCCAGTGTAAGCTAAAGAAGATGGATTAAAGGTAGCAAATCATAATCAATGTGAAAACCAGGAAGGGACTGTGAAATGCATTTGAAGGGAAACAATGCTACAATAAAAGGTCTGTTTTTTTGTGACATACATGAGGAATAAGTGCATGCTTGCTGAGCTGATTAATATTGACACGAGCCAATTTTTTTTTTTTATAATTTTCTAATTTTTATGTATACTGAATTTAAAATTCTTCAAAATAAATCTATGTTTGAATGTTCAATAATGTTATGGTATTTCAAGGAAACTTTTTTAATAAAGTTTTTCTTCCAGAAATATGTTTTCCTGCGAAAGTTCATAATTTAAACTAATTTCTGTTGGATCTAATGTTGTGGAACTAAACATGTTTAGCAACTTAAAGGCAGAGATTTTAAGCACCGCCTTCAAAAATACCTAGTCTGGGTAGCCCTGTCAATCAAGTGCGTGAAGGTCCATCATTGGATGCTGGAACTTGATTGACACTTACTTACTGGTCCCTGTGTATACCCTGTACACCTTGTTTGGGACTCGCGGTGACCTTCTAATTAACTTTTGATCCTTTGATGTTTACTGAACATGGTATACAGAAACTCTATTACTTGAAAATTTTTTATTGATAATTCTAGTATATGAAATAAATACATGTACCTTTAGTATTTGAGAGTATTATAATATGCATTTTAAAAAAATTAACCTTTAGCACATCAAACTTTTTTTTTCATATGAAATTTCGATATTAATTTTAATATGATAAATGGTAAATATAAAGTGGAGATGTTATTGACAAAGTTCAGAGCAGCACTGTGTGAAGTAATTAAATTTGAAAATAATGTTTCCAGTCATGGGTCACATATTTTCCTTTTTTATTCAGTTAAAAGCTTACAAGTAATCTTTTTTAGCATGTTTCATGGTGACAAAATCTTATGGATAAACCTAGATATTTTTTCTTAGTGAAATGTAGTTAACACAACTCTCTTTTCATTTTATTAATAAATGGGATCCTGGGGAGGAATGAATTTTAAAAGTCTAATCTGGTTGTTACAGGAGATTTTTTTTCTAAATTAACACGTACACATTTAATTTAACATATAAAACAATCTTTATTTTAATATTTCAATTTATAGAATGATAAAATAATAATTTTTAAATAGGTAGGGGCATTTTCAAAGAGTAAAAAATAAATCAATTATTGAAAATACTTTTTACTACTAATTTTAAAATTGTCTCAAAATCCCCAACTCAGGTAAAGTTTGACATTTAGGGTATTTCACTGTGTATTAAATCACTTCCTGTGTATAGGGATTAGGAGACAGATGGCCACAGATAAACTGCTAGCCCCTAAGGCATTCACACCTGTACAGTATAAGCCCCTCCCTCACCTGGAATTTACCACTCGGTAAAAAATCTCTGCCTTTAACACTTAGATATTGATGTGTTTAGAAATAAGACGCGTTTAGGGCTAAACGTGTAAAAAAAAAAAGTGTAACAAAAAATGTGTTTAGATATAAGTGTTTTGGGGTTAAATATGTTTAGCAACTATATAAACACATGAAGTCTAACGTGTTTAGAAATGAGATATGTTTAGAGCTAAACATGTAAAAAAAAAAAGTGATACAAAAAATGTGTTTAGATTTGTGTTTAGATTCTAAACAGCTGTTTTTACAGTGTATGATAAAGGTGAGCTAAAATCAAACATCTAAATCTGAACAAGAATAGTTAAACACCCAACTCTCAAAGAGCCGAAAAGGTGGGAACGGAGAGGGGGTCGTGTTGTCTACACCAATGAATTATTCTAATCCATTAGTCATTGCATACAACTGAACTGGTTAAAAGAAATTCACATACATACATGTGCAATCAACTGTACATTGACCATATGCTGTTTATGGCTTATGCAGTAAAGACAAGTTCTCTCTGTAAGTTTTACAGTTTGAATATTGCCACAGACATTTAAAGATATACTCACCTGCTTTAACATATCCCATCAGCCCCCCGGCCGCAACTGTCACAGAGTAAGCAAGGCTAACGATGTCCACACCTCCCATGTTGAAAACAAAACGAAAGTGAAAAGCGGTGGTTAGGTAATTTGTGCCAAGGCAATTTCGTATTGTTACTTTTTCCCCAACAAATCGTTCATTTATCCCATATCAAGAATAGATCTAAAATATTTCTTTTTATGCCCCCGTAAACCAAGTTTCGTTTATATATATATACAGTATATATATATGGTTTTGTCATTTCCGCCCATCTGTCTGTCTGTCTCTCTGTCTGTTTGTCCTCAAAAACTTTAACCTTGCCCATAACTTTAGATTTAATTGAGCAATGACTTTCATATTTGGCATGTGTATTTCTTGTGACAAGACCTTTCTTTGGGTACCACCAAATTGGACCTTTTGACCTTGGAGTTTGACTCACTTTTACACAAAAATTCCAAATTTTTTACTTTAGCCATATATCTTTTGAACAGTAGGTACCAGAACATTTATAATTCACATCTGTATTCTCTGTGGAAAGACCTTTTATTGGATATCACCAACCTTGACCTTTTGACCTTGGAGATTTCTTTACTTATGAAAAAACTTAAACCTTGACCATAACTTTTGAATGCTTAGGGATAGGGCTTTCATATTTCACGTATGTAATCCTTGTGAGAATTTAAGACCATTTATTGGATACCAAGAACTTTGACCCTTTGACCTTGGAGTTTGACATACTTTTAAAAATCAAACCTTGTCCATTGCTTTTCAAGGGTTAGGGCTAGTGCTTTCATACTTTATTTTTTAATCTTTGTGACAAAACCTTTCATTTGATAGCAAGACCTTTGACCCTTTGACGTTGAACTTGGAGTTTGGCGTACTTTTAAAAAAAATTTAACCTTGGCCTTAACTTTTGAAGAGTTAGGGCTAGGACTTCCAAACTTCACACATGTATTTTTGTGGCAAGACCTTTCATTGGGTACCAATTGCCTTGATCTTTTGACTTTGACCTTGGAGATTTAGGGGGGGGGTGCTTGCCCCCACTTTTTCCCCAAAGAAAGACAATTGCGGTGTAGATTGAGCCCCTTCCCCACTTTCCACAGGCAGTATAGGTTTAAAATGGGGAAAGTAGTGGTGTTTGGTGAAAAAAATTGATACTAAAAGAAGTTTGAACCTACCCACCACCCCACCACCCACCCCCGAAATAGAATATAATGGTTAACATATGTTTGGCGAGCCATAAATATGTACTATAGATATCTTTTTGTAGTTTCTTCTGTACCACTTTTTATTAACACCAGAATAAAACTGTAGAAGGAAAAGTACAATGACAACAAGAGATGTAATTGTAAAGCATTTATGCACTTTTCCTCAAATAATTGGAATTTCTCTAAGTCAAAGGGGCATAAATCTGTCAAAAATGGCTTGTTCATACCCAAAATGAAACTCAATCTGGATATTTTTATGATAAATCTGTATACTAAAGGATTCTTTCATTTCAATATTTGCAACCTCTGCAAAGAAAATGAACAGACACTGCAAATTAATGGTCTAAGGGGCATACCCAAAACAGAAATTGACCTATATTTTCTTATTATAAATTGAAGGGGGGAGCATAATAAAGGTAAAAACCAAAACACACATTGTATATAGATTGAAGATTTTTATGTCAAATTCATAAATACAAGAATTGCATTGTATATAACAAACATTCTTAAGAAGCATTCATAACCAACAAATATTTCTTTGTAGTTCACTGGAATAAGACATTCAAATAACAAAAATTTGACAGCATTTGTTTATGGCAATTATATAGATATGTTTAATGTGAAGGATTAAACATATATATGTACATGTGTATGTATTATTGCACATACAGAGACATAGTGTATAGAAACTTGGAATGTTGTTCACAATGAAATCTTGTATCACAGTTAAATTGTATATATAATGTCAGTCTTGACATAATCTCATGACGTAAAGAAACAATATGTTCCATGTTTACATATCTTTTTACTATGGGATTTCACAAAAATCTATGTACTATTCATAATTAGTGCTAAATATATAAATATAATTATAACATTAAATGTTATAGACATATGCACCAAATCATAAATATGATAACCTTATTATTTTTCAAATGAAAGCAAGAATAAAGCAAGAAAATACATAACAAATATGCAAATACTTGTAGATGTGTTATAAAATAGGCATTCAGGACTTGGCTTCATTTCTTTTTAATTATAAAATTTTTAAACGCTGTTCCTTTAAGTTTTTTTCTTTTCTAGTGAAAAAAGTGAAAGATGAACAAAAACAGTTTATGAAACTTTTAACAACCCTAATAAATAAAACGTTTTACAACTGTACTAATAATCTCTGTGCAAGAATTTTCTCCAATAGTTTGCAGAAAATTATATAAACACTTTCATAAGTGTTCATTTGAGTCTTCCAAAGAACCATATGATTTTGCAGATGTCTTGTGATATCTGGCAAGTCTGTGTCTATTAAGATAATCATTTCTCTGAAAAAAGTCTGTGACACTCCCCTTTATCTTGTTAAATATTCTGGAACCTGTGGACTGAATCTCTGGATGGAAGTCGAAGTCTGCCACTTCTACGTCCCTCTTCTTCTTCAGTCGTACAAAGTACGCCACAGCGGCGACGATGACAATCAGTCCCAGCATGCTGAAGACAATTGGCACGGCTAATGGAGAAGAGGAGCCCGTTCCTAAAAAAAAATATTTAAGTTCCATGATAAATTACAAGTTTATGAAAACACATTATGCAATTATGTTCCAGTATGGAAAGTCAAAAATTCTTAAAATAATACTCATTTAGATTTTTATTCAATTTGTTCATGAACTGATAAAAATTGTCAACTTTTAAAATGCAAAACAAGAAATCTGTGAGCCAATGCTCACTAGTAATACACCCGCTCTGATGTAAATAAGCACTATCATGTCAATATACTGTTAACACAAGTTCAATTACAGGCAGATGAAATTGACATCAGATTCATATCAAAATTAAAGCATGCCTCAACAAAGTCGGTAATAAAATTTCAAGCAATTACTATGAATAGCTAATGAGAAAACTGCTACGAAGATTTGTCATTTAAGAAACGGACAGACCCACAGACAAACAGGAAGTTGATATCGGATTTAAACAAAAATGTATCACACAATATGGCATGCCTTAGAGAAGATTGTGTTAAAATTTCAAGCATCAACGATAGGTAGTTGCTGAGAAAACTGTGACGAAAATTTGTTATGTATGAAACGGACAGACGCACAGACAAACAGGAAGTTGAAATCGGATTTAGACAAAAATGTATCCCACCATATGGCATGCCTCAGAGAAGATTGTGTTAAAATTTCAAGCATCAACGATAAGTAGTTGCTGAGAAAACTGTGACGAAAATTTGTTATGTATGAAACGGACAGACGCACAGACAGACAGGAAGTTGAAATCGGATTTAGACAAAAATGTATCCCACCATATGGCATGCCTCAGAGAAGATTGTGTTAAAATTTCAAGCATCAACGATAAGTAATTGCTGAGAAAACTGCGACGAAAATTTGTTATGTATGAAACGGACAGACGCACAGACAAACAAGAAGTTGAAATCCGATTTAAACAAAAATGTATCCCACCATATGGCATGCCTCAGAGAAGATTGTGTTAAAATTTCAAGCATCTACGATGAGTAATTGCTGAGAAAACTGCGACGAAAATTTGTTATGCATGAAACGGACAGACGCACAGACAAAGAGGAAGTTGAAATCCGATTTAAACAAAAATGTATCCCACCATATGGCATGCCTCAGAGAAGATTGTGTTAAAATTTCAAGCTCAACGATGAGTAGTTGCTAAGAAAACTGCGACGAAAATTTGTTATGTATGAAACGGACAGACGCACAGACAAACAGGAAGTTGACTTCAGATTTGAGCATAAATGTATCCCACCATATGGCATACCTCAGAGAAGACTGTGTTAAAATTTCAAGCATTCACGATGAGTAGTTGCTGAGAAAACTGTGACGAAAATTTGTTTCGGACGGACACACAGACAGAAGGACAGACAGACAGACAGACAGACACACAAGGGTAAAACAGTATACCCCCCTCTCCTTCGGAGCGGGGGTATAATTACATTTTTAAGATTGTAAACCACAGCAGGAACAATAACATTTTATCAAACTGATTACAGATTGATTACAGACACCTCAATATAGCAGTAGCTCTTCTTGTATTTCCCAGTAGAGCTAAAAGGTTGACCTCTATATCACTTACCACCATTATACACTGACATGACCTGACTCTGTCCACTGATAGAGCTGACATTATTAGTAACAGTAACCTCTGCCATGTATTGCCCCGGGGACAGGACAATCCCGGGGGTGAGGAACCAGCCCCTGGATGTGGGCTCATCACATGACCTGTTGTGTACTGTATTGTTTTTGAGATCCATTATCCTCCAACATACAATAACTTCGCTAAGGAAAAAAAGGATATCATTGTCATCAAATCATGTTTAGAAAAAAATACAATTCATAAATTTTTATAATAAAATAAATGAAATTCTTAACTGCTAATTTCACTTTACAGAAAAGAGGCCCGTGGACCACAATGCTCATCTGAGTCACTCTAGTCCTGCTCTTCTTTAAAAAAAAATCCTCTCTATAATGTCATAGAAATTTTTACTCCATACTGTACATGTACTAATTAAACTTAATCATAAGATAGCCACGACTTAATACAAGCTGCTGAGTCCACACAACTCTGAGATGTTCCAAAAATATGCATTATTTATAATTTGGAACTCAGATCTCCATCACTCATCAAGAAAATTCATTCAAATCCAGCATATGAACCAAGTTTAAGATTGTTCATTCCTTGATGCATCATCCATGCAAGTTTGTTTCAGACAGTCTAATTCTGTAGATGTATTATTTTCCAAGGGGTCATAATTCCCCGGAATCTCTATTTACTCTCTATTTATCTCTATTTACCTTTAATTCCCAGGTAGAAAATTACACGGATTTTTTAGACTCTCACTATATTACAAGTATTTAAAGTACAATGGGACAAATTTCCGCGGACATAGCGTAAATTGATACCATGCGGAAAAAAGTACTTCTACAGTAATTTCTTGGTAATGGACCTGAGGAAAAAACTTTAACCTGGTCACTCATCTGGGAAATGTAAATAAAATGCAGCATCTGAAGCAAGTGAAGTAGTTGCATCATTAGATTATCATCCATGCAAGTTTGATTAAGGTATGGCAAATAATTATTATAGCATGAACCTGCTACAAAACCTTAAACCTAGTCACTCATCTGAAAAATGTAGATCAGATCCAGAATCTGAAGCAAGCCTGGTAGTATGCATCCTTAGATGTATTACCCTATGCAAGTTTGGTCAACATATAGGTCTTATTTTTACCTTAGAAATGAACCTGCTCCAAAAACCTTAAACACACTATAATACATTAATCTGGTCATTAATGGCTGAAAATGCAGCACCTGAAACCTTGACCATTATCATGAAACGTGCTACAAGCATCTTCCATGCACCTATGATTAATGAAGGGATAAGAAACAAATAAGTAAACTGGACCAAAAACATTAACCTGAGATGCCAAGGGCATCACATAAGCTCCCCCAACTTCATTGAGGTAAGTTAAAAGATGATCGAATCCAAACAACATAGATGTAGCAATGCTGAAAAAATTTCCTATCAAAAATTTTTCATTGTAACACTTTGATATCTGAGCCTAGCCCCACCCTACTCCTAGAAAGGGGGGAGGGGGGGGGGGGGGTTGAACAAACTTGAATCTACAGCTTTAAACATATATGGTAAGTTTTTTCTGGTCCAGTGATTCTTTCTAATCAAGCTTTTAAAAAATAACATTATAAATGTATTTTCCCCAATTCTTAACATTAACAGAGCGTTACAGAGGGTGTGGCCCTTCGTGTAAACAAACTTGAATTAATTTCCATCATCCATGGACATTTTATGCAGTGAAGTTGAAATTACCCATTGGTTCTTGAGAAGGAGTTAAAGTGTTAAAAGGTTACCGGTACATATGGAATAGAGAGACAAATGGACACTCAAAAAATGTCATCAGAAAAACTCAATTGATTTATCAGCTCAGGTGAGTTAACCAAGAAAAAAAAAGGAATCCTAACCTGCCATCAAAGGTGATATTGAGTTTAACAGGTTCACCGGTGATGGTCTCTGAACTAGATAGGATGTTCACATTCTGAACCTCATCTGTAAAAGATAAACATTCACTGTAACATAAACTACTGTCTGAAAGCTAGGTCGATTTCAATAATCAATGTCAACATTTATATATAAATGAAAGATAAAATTATCATCTACAGGTATTTAGCCTCTTAGTAACCTCTTTGTACTCAATATAACCTATTGGTACAAAACCTGTACAGAAAATACACATTATTTTATAAGTTGGCTTGTAATTTAGAATCTCAGTAAAAGCGCTAGTGTACTTTCAAGTTTAATGTGGCAAGAATTCGTAAAAGCAAGTTATACTGATTATTGGTATTTAAAATGTGTCTTTCATTGCCTATTGTTCAACTGATATAGTAGATTAAATACTTTTTTTACTTCTCATTTTTAGAGGTGGTTATTTGGAATTTATACACAACAGAGAATTATCAGTTTCTGATTCAACTGAAGAAATTGCACAAAAATTTTAATTGCATCATGATCTGTTCATCCCAAACAAAAATTTTTTTTTATCAGCAGTCAATAGTTTAGAATAAGGATATCATTTTTAATTTATTTGATTTTTAATTCACTCAGAATTCTTGGATGCATTACTTTAGAAGTACTTTTTCCCAACATGGTAAATTATTTTACACATAAGTATGTAGGCAGTCACAAATTTTCCACAGAAAATTGTTCCATTGATGTACTGGATATTTGGAAGGCATGAAGTGAGAGTCCAGAAAATCTGTGATTTCTACCCATGGATTAAACAAAAATAAAATACAGATTCTGTTAAATTATAAACCTCTTGAAAAAAAAGTATGTCTACAGTGTTGAAATAGATTGATCTTGATATATGTACGGTATAAGGAAAACTTTAACTACCGGGTACATGAGTTTATGCAAATTTTGCACTGCACACATTCCTATGGGTCAATGTACAAATAGATAATTATATATAAAGGCGATTATCATTATTATAACATTCGCTGTAACGCATTGAAGGTCAACAGAATACTGGGTTATCTAAATAAATAAAGGCCAAGCTTGATATACACTGGTTAGATACTATATGTTCATTGTTCTGACATATCTGAATAATTCATAAGATAGCCCAGATGGAACTGCCTTACACTACCACTAGCTTAATGGCCTAACACCTGATAAAACCCCTCCCTCCAAACAAGGATTCCAATTTCAAATTGGGTACCTGACCCCTCAAACAGAAAAAAATGCAACTTCTGCTGCACTTTTAAGATGAATTGCATTATCTAATGGATATATATACATGTATACTAAATGTATTACCTAATGGATTTAAATAAGCTGAAAGCAGTTATTTTTAATCAAAAGCCTGAAAGGCTTCAATGGCGTCGAACAAGAAAAATAATTTCAAAAGATCTGCAAATAGGTCAAGTGAGTGACTCCGGTAACATAATTATAAAATTAAAAAAAATAGTCTTAACACAAATACAGTATAGGGCCTGATAGCCTTGTGTCCTGGTCCGAATGAGTCAGGGTTCGAATTGACCAGACATCGTCAGAAATGTCCATCCTCTATATCAATCTAATTTCTTTTGAGTCAATCGAAGACATATGAAGGGTTTCATAATGTAACGTGCAACGCGGCCGAGCTTGGGTGTGTGGTGATATGTCTTGTATCACCGAGGCGTTACACTAGGTTCGTTAACCTGTTAACTCAGGTTTTTGTTGACCAAATAAAATTACAATCAAATATATACAAATACAATGGGGTTTCTTCTTGATTGGACAACCACTAACTGTGGTCAACGGGTGTCTCCCGCAAGTAATTTACTTCTTGCCCTGCCTCTCCACTAGTACTGCTGCATCTTGGCACTTCCCCCACCTCTAATTGTGGTATGCCACCTCTCTCTACAACCAAGTGACTGCCTTATTCAGGTCTTACGTGCTTTGGTGTACTGTGAAACACTTAGCTATTCATCCCCTGCATCCGTCTGCCTTATTCAGGTCTTACGACCGTATGCAAGAGAAGAAACAAACTAATGTTTACCCACTCCGTCACCAGAGAGGTCCCCTGAGTTCCCGTAACACAACATGTATTTCCTCAGTGCAGCCTCCGTACACAGGCAGTTTCATACTACTTGTATGATCTGAGAATTAATATTTTTTAGTGTTTAAGAATTTATATAAGAACGTAGGTAAAACGTTAAAAAGAAACTAAATCACAAAACCAATTTCCGTCTCAATAAATTATTTTAACTAGAAAACTGACCAGTCAGCATGGGCCCCGCCATGGGATAGAATTATAAGGGTGCAGCTTGCGGAATGATTCAAAACAATTCAGAGCAACTCAACAATATGTTCCGGCCTTCAATGAATGCAAATATCATGAAGGCTTGACCTTAACTTCAAAACAAACAAAAATTGCAGAAAAAGGTTTTCATTAATCTTAAAGTGACAGCTAAAGATAAGCCTTCTAAATTTTCTGCAGTAGGCTAGTCTGGCTAGTGTACTTCTCTCTCATCATTTTCATTTAAATTACAAGAAGAATTTTTCATTAATGATAGAATGAGGTTTTTATCAAGGTACCTTAAAAATTGATAATAATATTCTTGAATTTACATAAAGCAAATATTTTTAGAATTCAATGAAATCAGAACTCATTGTGTAGGATATTTTAACAAAAATAAAGTATAAACATTTACTGAACTCCAAATTTCAAAGTTTCAATACTGTAGATCACTTAATTAATTTTCGCGACACCTTATTTTCGCGAATTTGTCATTGACTCTTTGTAAGCGGGACATAATTTTCACGAACAGTTGTTATTCCTCTATATAATCGTATGGAATACTTTTATACGCGAGAATTAAATTTTCGCGAATGCACTGTCTCGCGTAATTACGGGAAAATAAAGTTCTTGCGAATGAAAGGTGATTTACAGTAGCATTCCAAATTGACTACAAATTTCATTTGCAGACAGAGGTGGTAATTCATCTCAATGTGACAGATAAAGATAATGCTTTGGATTTTCTTCAGGAGGAAAGCTAATTAATCCCAAGGGACTCATTGCAGTATTCAGTTTACAATGTGAACATCTTCAGCAGTTATCTCTCTTTGCCAATTCATTCTTATGTAAAGTTAAGGAATCTACCCCACTACCCCAGCTCCAAACCAGAGGACATAGAGAAACAAACTTAGCATCAAAATATGTCTTTCTGCCTACTGAACTACCATACCAAATTTGAACTTAATTGGTCAACCATAAAAAAAGTTATTAGGAAAAAACAGAAAATTTGTGGACGGAAGAATGACAGACGGACAGACAGAGTGATTACTATAGGGCACCCCCAAATCCTTGCGGGGCCCTAATTAATTGCCATTGTCAGAGGGTTGTTCTGTTGTATAGTGATTGCATCTTAACTACAACCATGACTCTAATGTTACAAGTACGATCGACTTACGCGGTGGGAATTACGATAAGGCGCGGTAAACAAATGGAGGAAATGGATAAATACAGTAATACTGGCATTACTGGTCAACATCGTAGGTTGTTCGGCTAAAATTGGATTGAAGATCGTAAAAGTAAAGCTAAGATTAAGAAATTCAATCTTTATAGTCTTGTTGTATTCGTGTTTATTTTGTAATTATTTTACCGTATTTAAGATTGTTTGTATTACAGTAATCGGTCCCAAAATGTGATTCATGTCATTCGACGCACCCTCTCAGTAGAAATTCATCCGCAACAACCATAACGTTTTTCTTGCGTAAAAATTAAACATAATATCGTTGTTTTGTAGTAGTATTAATTGAAGATACAATTGATTTAATTTTATATTCAAGCTATTATTCATTGTGAACGTTTTAAAAGAAATTGGTTTACAGCTGTTGCTATTTTCTATTGCGGATGCATCCACTGACACGTGCGGTCGCGTAAACCTGACTGATCGCTAGATGACGATCGGGCAAGCCCGACGCCATAAAAATCAGTCAGAAAAGCATTTAGTGATGTACTGCCTTTTAAAAGAAACATTTTTTTTTCGATTTGACAATGAAGATATGACCTTTTAAAGTGATATTTTCCATAAAACTCTGCTTTGTTACATCTAAAGATCTTTATTTCTACATGTTTATTTTGTACAGATCAAAATCTCAATAATTCATATTGTGAGGAGCAATCAAAATTAAAATAATTCAAATTTTATTATATGTAGTGTTACTTCTCAAGTCATGAGTTCCTGTACTATTAAAGTGTGACGTGATGACCAGGATTAAGTCGTCAAAGGAAATTGAGGTCATAATGACTTTGCTTTACAACTGTATGCACTTATTTAAGGTTAAGAAATCATACATACATAACAATTGCAGAGGATACATAAACATTTGGAAACACACTACAATTATTTGACTAAGAACTATAGAGGCACAATCCCTCAGATGGTCCATACTCCAACTGAGTGGAAAGGCTACGATGAGTGAATGACAAGAGTGTGATCAAATGATCATAGGGCTACAATGATTGGATGGAGAGAGTATGATCAAACAATAAAGAGGCAATAATGAGTGTGTGGATGAATGGATAAAAGTTATGTTTGAAAGCTACGTCCATGGTTAAGGTTTTTAGAAAGTGAGTCAAACTCAAAAGTCAGGGTCAAGTGGTAAAAAAAAGATTATATCCATGAAATTTGAACATCTTGTCCAGTGACATTATGAATATACATTTAAATATGAGAGCCCAGCTAGCACCAATTGTTCAAAATTTATGTTCAATGTTAAAGTTTTGTAAATTCTTGTAAGAGTGGGTCAACCTCCAAGGTCCAAAAGTCAAATATGTTGGTTCCCAAAGAAAAGCCTTGTTACAGGGTATACACATAAAGAATATGAAAATCATAGCTCCAACCAATAAAAGGTTGGGCAAGGTTCAAGTTTTTGCAGACAAACAGACAGACAGGACAAAAACTATTTACCATCAGATCTTTGATTACAGGGGCATAAATCTGACTTTAGAGAAACTAGTAGACTTAATAATTAATGAGAACTACAAACCCTCAAAATAAATAGATTTTGACCAGGTTCCCTTCAGTTTTTTCTGTGCATCAGCTAAATCCATGGTGACTTGTACATGGATGTTACACATTCCAGTACTGTTGTGGGTAAATTCAAAGAAGTTGACATTTTCTTTGGTTTCCACTCGCCTGCCATCTATGAACCATTCAAACCAGTATGTATTTGCTGTAGAAAACTTGTCAGTTAAGTTCACACTTTGCTGTATTGGTCTTTTTGTAGAAAATATTCCTGGGGTAGAATTTATATAGGTGAGATTTTGAAAAATGTGAGCTTTCCCATTCAAGGATGCTGAAAAAAAATATAAAATGACTTTGTTTGACTTAAAAAAAAATTTCAATGATTATCATCATTGATGGAAGAAATCGAGAATTCTGTCAGCTGAGTATACCTGTTAATTCAAACATAGTATGGTTCTCTGCAATCTTTTTGTAAACCCTCCTGTTTTCTTTATGCTGTTTATACACACAGACTTTCATTTGGTATTTGTTTGGCAGGATGAGTTCCGAGTCAAACAAATAAGATGATATATTGCTTCTATAGTTGTTTGTGGTCTCAAGTTTGTCAATATAGTCAGCATCATTCATCCAGTGGTACAGGAATTTGTTTTTGTTGATGACCACTTCTTCTGCAAACAGCTCTGCAAGAAAATCGATCTCTGACCAAATGACAGCTGGCCCAGTGTTTGACACATCCACTCTGAATTTCTCTTCTGTAAGTTAAAAGGTATATTCTTTAATCATAGATACTGAATACAAAAAATATTAATTACATGAACCTGTATATTGCAGATGTTTAAACTGCATGTGTAAACATTTAGCTGTCGATAAGAATATGTATAGCAATGATTGACAAAAAAATCTCATGTAAAAAGGGTGGTAGAGATTATATCAGGGGGTCCCCTAAAATGAACTCTCATGTTTTATGAAGTTTATTTTATTTAGGAAAGCTAGCTCACTAGCGAGGCACTAGTACAATTAAGTTGCCTGTGTAGTACTGTCTGCTATATATATATACAGGATTTATTAAAACTAAGAAGATCGAGATATATTTCAAGGTCAGTCTGTTCAATAAGGGACCTATGTTACAGTCTGATTCCATTATGATAGTCCCATTTCCTTCATTGTTTTTTAAAAAAGACATTTTCTTCTTCTTCTTCTTCCATACAAGTATACTCTTGCTAGAGCATTGTACTCAGACTGTCACACGCGACGGACAAGGCTAAAAACCCGATCAGGGCACTATGTACAATAAAAGATAAAAACTGGCACACTTTGTTGGTGTTGGTGGCAGCTGGCACCTCGTGTATGAGTCCAGCTGTGTCCGGAAGGACTCTAACGTTGGTGCTGAGGCAACTACAGATGGTAAGTTGTTCCAGTCTAGGATTGTCCTCGGAAAAAAGGAATATCGATGTACATCAATCCGGGTGTGTGGTAGACGGTACTTGTAGCTGCCTCTAGTCCTTCTATCACTTGGTGTCAGGTACATATCTGCAGGAATAGCCACCAAAGCATGCTCAATCTTGTTTAAGAAAATGAGTCTTATCTTCATTCTTCTTGTTTGTAATGGTTCCCAGTGTAGATCTTGTAGCATCTGGGTAACACTCCCAGGGTGGTTAACATGGTAGTTTTTGGTGGCAAATTGTGCTGCTCGTCTTTGCACTTTCTCCAGCTGTTGGACTTGCTTGGAGCTCCAGGGATCCCATGCTGCACAGGAATATTCTAGGATGGGTCAAACTAGTCCCTGGTAATGGTATGCTGCGGATCTTGCAGATGTCCGACATCCCCTCTTATTCCTCCTGATGAAGCACAGTGTCTTGTTGGCTTTGGCTGTGATGTTATTGATGTGGTTGTCCCATCTAGCTGTTGGACTTGCTTGGAGCTCCAGGGATCCCTAGTTAGAGTAATCTAACTGTGTCTCGGTACAGGCCCTCACCCTTAAACCGGGTCCCTAGGACAATATCATTTTAACGATAGAACATTCTATCTACAGGGATCCCATGCTGCACAGGCATATTCTAGGATTGGTCAAACTAGTCCCTGGTATGCTGCGGATCTTGCAGATGTCCGACATCCCCTCTTATTCCTCCTGATGAAGCACAGTGTCTTGTTGGCTTTGGCTGTGATGTTATTGATGTGGTTGTCCCATCGTAGGTCTTTACTAATGGTGACTCCAAGGTATATACTGGAATCAACCACATCTAGGAGGTGCCCATGTATAGAATAATTAGCGGTGATGGGATTCCGCTTTCTTACATTATAGTATTAGAGAATTATTTCCGATATTTTGATATCAAGATAGTTATTTATACAATTTAATTTTCTTTCAATATTTTTTTTTATATCAGATCCTCAAGACATTTGAAGATGAAAACATCTTAATAATAGTATTGCGTCTATACTATCTTACTTGCAAATATATTTCGTGACAAACCACACATGGTGCAATTACAACTTTTTAAAAAATCTGTTTCTTTGAAAGAAAAAAAAAGATACTGTGTTTTCACACTTACCATCATGTTCATCTGATTCTATAAACTTCTCCGATATATTTATTAACCCCGAATTCAAATCTCTTTTAGTTACTAGCTGATCACATTTTCTGAAACTGTGTGCACTCGAAAACAAGAACAAAACGACCACCGTGGTGAACATCGTATAGATGCAACTTGTGTCACCGAATTTCATTCATTCTCAGATTTACTCGTAGTTTGGTAAGTGCTCTATCTTCACCACTTGTTCTGTTTACAAACCAGACATATTTTACGAGTGTCACATGCTTAAACACAAGGGGGAATGCAAAATTTACGCAATCTTGATCAGACTCCGCCCACTTTCAATTTCACTGTCCTTTGTCTGTATCAACCTGACGTTTGCGTTCACGCAGATCGAGGTAAACGCAAACGTCTAGATGATACAGACTACTAAGTCGTTCCAGAAAAAATCGTTTTGATCCAATATTTCTTTTCTCCAAAAATATATTTCCCTCTAAAATACCGTACATTTATCGAAATGATTATCTAAAGATTTCTGAGGATATTAAGAACGCATACTTGTCAAACTGGCGTTATTGACATGTGTTTGTCTAAACAAAATAAAGAAATCAATCCCTAAAACTTTTGACTGGCTGGAACTATGGTCATAATATTTCACATGTTTATCCCTTGTAACGAGACCTTTTTGGGGGGTACTGACTTATTGGCTTCTTAACCCTGACCTTGAAGTTTGACCCAAGCTTGAGAAAATTTTCCAAACTTTAACTTCGGTCAACACTTTTGAAAAACTTAACTTTGAATTTTTTTTAACTTTTTAATGGTTGAAGCTAGGACTTCCATATTTCATAATATGTGTGTCATAGGCGTCAAAAGCAAATTGAAAATGGGGTGGCTAATCGTAAGGGGGGATAAACCAACAAAAAAAGTAAACCCCAATTTTCGATGCCTATATATATATAATGTCTGTCTTTGCAAAAAAAAGTGGGGTGGGGGGCTCCAGTTCCGATGCCTATGTGTGTGTTCCTGACAAGAGTTTCTTTGGATACCAACATATTTGACCTCTTGACCTTGGACTCAATTTTGTAATAGACGGCGGACAGTACATTACTATCGCATAAGCTCTTCTAGCCCCTGACCTGTAGAGCTAAAAAAAAAAAAGTGAATGAATTATGACATCATTACCGTGTAGTTGAAATTTTATTATGAAAAAATAAAATCCACATAGAAATGTGAATACTCATTACTTCACTGATTTTTTTTTAATTATACATAGTTTTAATTTTTAAATTAAAAAAAAATAAACAATTCTACATCGACAATCCATCATTCAGGAGTTATTGCATGTTTATCTGCTACCTGGTTTCAACCATTTATTATAAATCTCAAAAAATGTTAGTAACACATAATGCCTTAAAGAGAAATAGACACTAACAGAATTTCCAGAGGCAAAGTCAGTTACTTTAGTATAAAACGTGTATTTAACATGCTTGAACCTATTATGATTGAGACTTTAAGTTCTATAGATCAAATCTATTACATTTACATAGTACAATAACAAATTATTTCAAAAAATTATCCTATACAGTCATTTGAATTCAACTCTGCTTCTCTATGTCTCTTAAAATACTGAAGGAAGAATAAAGAAAATTGAGGTGCTATGAGCACTGAGCTCACTAAAGGATACCCCTGCTGGGAGACCCAAAATAAGTGTCGGATCAAAAAATAAAATTGGAGGTGCACAATGGCATTATGTAATAATTTAAAGATATCTATGAAAGTATTATTAAATTTTATTCAGTGGTATAGGAGTTGCAGATAAGAGATGAGTAATCTTCAATACACATGTATTATAGAAAAAATGGTGGTGTCAATATTTTGCTATTGGAAACCTGAAATATGTTTCTGGTCAAAAAGTAAAATAGGTCACAATGGCACTATGTAAAGAATATTCTTTGAAAGTTTCATTAAATTTCATTCAGTGGTATAAGTGGAATTGCTGTAAAGAGATGGGTACCCAAAGCGTAACAGGCAGACAGACTGACATCCTGATCACTATATACCCTCCTCTTTAAGCAGGGGGTATAAACAAGTGAACTGTGAATCAGAATGTTACTGATACACAAAAGATTCCATATTCACACCAACATAAAAAAAATAGGTGGAATCTTTATGTAGAAAGCATCATATAAAACTGTTTATATATAAAAGTACTGTATAACAATACAATGTATTGGTTAAAATCAACTCTGATGTCCATCAGAGGGCCCCTATACAAGGTAATTAAAACAACTGAATGTTTGATCTCAACAAAATACACAACTTCTTTAAATATCAAATTAACACATTCTGTACATTTAACATAAAACTTGGAGGTACATGGTATATATATAATCTTGCATCAGTCTTTGAAGTCTGATGATCACAGAAATTTGCCATAACAACCTGATAACTTTCCTATTTCAAACAATTCCATGATAAAATTCCAAATGCCAAGTGGTGTAAAAAAAATATATATACACGGTATAAACTCTCAATAAAGCACAAAAGCATTACTATTTTGGTAATTCTATCTGACAGCATTTATTTTTTGGTACATTTGCAACCATACAGGCTGTTTGAAGTTTTATCTTTAAACTAATATGTCAAGTTTTTTAAAATAAACTTCATGAGCACAAAGCAGGCCTTGGGAGATTGTTTCAAAAGAATTTGCATATTAGGTATGATTCTGAGACATATACAATGCCAATGGACCCTACACTTTTCCTCTGAAGCCCTTACTGTTGTAGCTACATGTACACAATCCCATGGGCCCCTACCAATACTCCTGAACCCCTAATTATTGCGGTTACACGATCCCAAAGCCCTCGGTCTGCTCGATGGCCAGACATAGTTTTTCCTTCATGGTCTGGTAGTCCTGATACTTAGGGAGGTCCAGCAGGTTGAAGCAGGTGTGAGCCACAGGGAGGTAGTTGTTCCCCCCGTGAGTGGGCTGGATGATCATTTTGACAGCTTTCATACCCAGAATAGGGATGCGATCACTCCCCGTTAGAAACACTGAAAAAAGACAAAACAGTGAACGAAGACCAAAATCTGTGAAATGCTGAAAAATTAAACGTTCTGGTTTTCTTTTCCTTTCAGAGGATAGGTTAAAATGGAAAAAAAATTTGTAGTACACAAACAGTTGCTATATTAGAATTAATTCCTTCACA
Organism: Saccostrea glomerata; assembly: GCA_003671525.1. Taxonomy (NCBI): domain Eukaryota; kingdom Metazoa; phylum Mollusca; class Bivalvia; order Ostreida; family Ostreidae; genus Saccostrea; species Saccostrea glomerata. The sequence goes on along the minus strand of PRKT01000012.1, from coordinate 73,482 downwards.
ACTATTTCAATTTGACTTACTGGTAAATAGTTACATGTATATATATATATTAATGGCTTTAATTGTATGTATTTATACATTAACATGAGCTTTTTTGCAATTTTATTGGAGGAGATGGAAGAAATTCCATATGTGTTGTGCTATACATATAATGCCTGAAAGAACACATACTGATTATATGACTGGCTTGCTATACTCTAACTTACACAAAAACTTCTTTTTGAGCTGAATGGGCAACTCATGGAAAACATTCCAGAAGAGTTGAATTGTGGGATGTTGTCTATAGTATTCCCCTTTATATTCAGCATTCTGTCAAATCAAACATCAAAATGAGCAATGTTAAACCAGTTCACCACACCGTAATTATTCAGGGAAAAATTGTATAGTTGTTTACTTCTTTACTTCACATTCATCAAACAGTAAATATATAGTATACCACTTCAAATTCATGGAAATCATAGTTTTCATTTCCTATAACCATAGCCTGCAGCTCTTGTGGATGAAATAATTCCTAAAACCATAAAATAAAAAAAACTGTGATAAGGATTAAACTAAATGCCTTATGTCTTCGAAGTAAATTTAAGAAAAAATAGTATGTAGAAACATTCACATATCAACAAATAGGCAAGTTTCTAAGTACATGTGTACTCACCAGGACTTTTCCACCACAGACTTTGTGGAAGCCATTACTGAATTCTCGGAAATGGTCTTCTACTGATTTGTTAAAGACATAGTCCACATAGGCATCTATATATTCCTGCCTGTAAAAAATCTCGAGCTTAGTATTATATACATAAACTCTACAAAAACAAAAGTCTGTAGAATATTAAATTACAATCTTCAACACTGACCTATTATCTTTGGTTACAGATTTTTCGGATCCCCCTTCCACTAAAGGTATATGACGGACTTCTCCAAAACTCTCTACTGTAATCTACAATATAAAAATAATGCTGTATTCGTGGTATTCAATCTTACTTCAAATACAAAAGGTATATAAATAATAACAATTAAACTAACCTCAAAAGTTAAACAGAAGACATCTTCTACATCATCTTCTTCATAATCTAACAAGTCATGCATGCCCCTGAAAAAGTAGACAATCATTCAAATGACACTGAAGTGTACATAGCCTAAAGAGTCAATAGAGAACTGAAAATGTCTTTTAAATAAATACCCAGTAGCTGAATCAGTATAAAGAAAAAATTCTGTATTTTTTGTGGTTATAGAAAAAAACTGGTTGGCAAGGGTTTGACTTTGGAGAATCTGTATGAGACGTTCTGTACTGGTATTTGAACTTCAAAATTACCTCCCTTCAAATAATTCACTTACCTTCCTACAGAGGGCATCAATTCCATCAAATCATCTAATGTTGTCTTCCTGTCAAATAAAAAGGAGATGTAATTAAAGTAGGTGTTAAAGAATTTATTTCTAAACTAGATATGAGTAAGAGAGCTGTACCTGTTGAGCAGTTTTTTGTACAGAGCAAGAGGAAAGCTGAGGCCGATGATGGTGGAGTTGTATATTGCGAGTCCACACACTGCCCCGATCAGGTGGAACATCTGTTTGTCCTCAAACGACTGAAAATATAAAAGTGATAAAACCACACAAACAGGTTTGATATTATTAATAATGACTGAGAGAGAGAGAGTGTTGCTAAACTTACTGTTGGGTTGAACCATTGTAGTCTGGATTCCTCAAAGAATTTAAACATTCCATACTTTGGGTCAAGGATTTCTTTCATCAGTAGCAAAAAGAACTCCTAGACAAATGTACAGAAACAACACTTTCAAAATTTGACATCTTTTAAAGAATTTTTTAAACACTAAAGAAGGATTTACATTGTAAAAAAAAATTGAAAAGTGTGGCCTTCATACTACCAAATCTAAATCATATACATGTAATATACATAAATGCTTAATTATAGGCAGTTATAGATCAGAAGGCAGACATTTTAAAGAGAGCTGCCCTTCTGGAGATGCTCACCTTTCTGACTCCACCTTCATCCACCGCTTCCTCTCCTAAAAATATCACCTTTAAAAAGAGAAGAAGATGAACAATTTGAAATTTTAAAATACTGTAGACGTACTTTTTTCCACGGCGTCATAATTCTGCAGATCTCAATTTCTGTTTAATCCACGGGAAGAAAATTACACGGATTTCTTAGACTGTCACTAAGTGCCTTACATTTATATTAAGTACGCTTGAACAAATTTCTGTGGAACAATTGTGACTGTGTACATAGCGTAAATTAATACCACACGTAAAAAAGTACTTCTACAGTAATCATTAAAGCCAACATTAGACTGACCTTGACCTTTGTATTTACCTTGAGAGGTTTCTTGAGATCAGCAGGTCCTTGTCGAGACAACTGATGAAGCGTATCAGTAACAATATTATGCCGCGTCACGTGTAATACTAACATAGGATTAATGGGATCAATTGGAAGAAACAAATTCTGGAAATTTCGTCTCTGGACCTCTTCATAGGCAGACTACAAAATTACCAGTAAAGATAATGGCATGTTTACTAATTCCTTGTTCTGCATTGTGAACAATATTTAATCAGGCTTATTCATATTAATTAAGAAGAAATTACGGATTAGCAAACTGGAGATAAAAATCTCAACAAATGATATCTTGAGTTAATTACCTGCATCTGCATACATGCATCTGTCTGGAGGAGAACACTTTTAGCTGAGGCATCAAAGATGAATGGATAATCACAAAAGTGAATCTGGGGCTGAAAAATAAGTTGTTTTTTTTTATATTTATTTTCAAAACATTTAAAGGAACTTATTGATTGGAGGATTCAAACTTACAGTATATATAACGAAAGGATTTTGTCTTCCGTACAATACTTACTGGTAAGAGAATTCAGGCAAATTGTCTGATGGAAGCATTCTGTCAGACAGTACAGTGGAATCTCGTTATTACAGTAACGGTTATATAAGATAGAACGCTTATGGTCTACCTTAAACTCTTACTTAAAACACTTTGACACTTTAATTTATTCACAACTTATCTTGTAAATGTATATTTCTTTATGCAGTTGAACTCCTTTTGTTTTATTTCTAATGTAGCAATCCTATTTTTATAGTAAACACTGGCTTTGTTTATTCATTCCAAGAACCCGTCATATGAAGAAAACAGAACCTGAACCTCCATACACCGTTAACAAAAGCTTTCATAACCATGTTTTTTTTTTATGGGTTTTATTTGGAACTTTTATTAGGTTGCCCTTGGTATTACAATATTTCATCTTGACAAAATGAACATTGTTGTAATGAGATTCCACTGTACTTATTCTAGTTCTGTCAGCCAGTACTTACTGATGGGAGGATTTTTCCTCTGTGAACCCAGTTGACGTAATCCTTCCTTATGTCGATTTTTTCTGCCACTTCTGATATGTAAAAGTTGTCATACGGAATGATCTGTCCATTGGTATCATTAACACTGTTCAGCTTCTTAAGGACTTCTAATGAAGACTTTAAACATTCAAACCGAAGCACCATCTACAAAGAAAAACAATAAACATCTAGTATCATACATTTCCTGATTTTTTTTAAGTGGAATAAAACAAAATGAATACTCACCTCCACCCATTGTAATGACGTTATATGCAATAAATCTGTGATTATTAAATATATGTACATGTATTTTCTCCATTACAAAGTTTAAAGATTTGGCTGATCTTACCTCCATTTGGCTGGATGCATTCAGGTTTGGTAGCCGGAGAATCCACAGTGCTGTGTTCTTGTATATCTAGGGAAATTCAAATAAATATTTATAAGGTACTGAGATGAGGTCAAAAATTTTGCATATTTTTGAAAAGCACAAAATGACATAAAATACATGTACCTATAATACAACTTGTAAAGGCCTGAATACTATAGAGAACAGTTATACATACTTACCTCTAAAAGCCGTTTAAAAAATCTTGGTTTTAAGGAGCCCCACCATAAATCTGAAGGAGAAAAAATCAAATACCTGAATATTTTATATCCTGATATAACTAAGATATTTGTTCTTACATTTGCATAAAATTATATTAAACCTAAATAATAAAGTAATTATGAGATACATGTATTTGTTTCATGCAAAACATCATTTGTACAATGTTTTGGAACCTTCAGATTTGCCTTCTAGAATTTTCATGACTTAGAAATATTTTGGATTTGATATTGATAACTAAAGAAACAAGATCCAGTCAAAAGTAACTATACCTAATATTCTAGCAGGTGCCCTTTCTAGGTTGACTATACACTTTCCAAAAGGTCCAATCAGAGAAGAGAAGAACTTGGGTTCATCAAACAGATGGAATTCTGGGAGTATGAGATAAATCCTGAGGGCCTCCACATCGGGCGGGGAGGGGGGAAGGGACCGCAGCAGGTGGTTCTCTATACTCTCTGTAATCTACAAGAATCAGAACAAACCAATCAAACATTCTGTTAAACAGAACAAACGACTAACTACTCTCGGAAAGTCAATTCAGAGAGTTTAAGATCCATCCATTCAAAAACCTTGGATTTACAGGATACATTGTACCAGTACTTTTTTAAAGGAAGAATTGGGTATCATTTCTCACATTATATGGATTCTCTACCTAAATCATGTTTTACATTAATTTGCCATATATTTTCACTCTCCATAATTCCCCTCTATTTACCTTTCTATGGTTTTAAACAACCCTATGCAGCCTTGGAATTTCATATGCAAGGTTTTTACAATGAGTAGATCTTAAGCTTTTTAGCTGGTATGTCTGTCTTAAATTTTTTACCCATAGAGCTCTGATGATAATAAGAACATTTTTTGTCTTATACAATATCAATCAAATGTTTGCTTTATATAGCAACGAATTTACCTGTTGTGTGATATTGACATTTTTAGCATCAGCTATTCGGTTCATCAGCTTCCTCACTTCATCCATATCTAGACCACAGTTCTTACTGCTGCAGCCATAATGCTCATCATTTCTGTTAATATATTTTAAAAATTCAATATAAAAGTCAATTATTTATGAGAAAACACTAAATTTACTTGCATTTTTGAAAGAGTATATAAGAAACACAGACTTGTACTTACTTCAACAAAAATGATGCATTCAGACATGCAGAGCTTGAAAAGATTTTCAGAATATCACTGAAATGAAAGTTGACAGATTGTTACACGTTTTGATACATTTTTTTTTCAAGTAAAGGTACAGAATTTGAAAAACTTATAATTTATATAGATATCATTATTGATTCTAATTTTATTATCACAAATCTATTTTACACATAATATCAAACTGCTTTTTTGACATGTAATATTTTACAATTATTTCGACTGATTTGTAAGAAGCTATTCCATGAAATCCCTTGTGGTATATTCCCTTTTTCTTTGCTTTGACATTCTTACTGTAACCTGATCTTAATTCCATCTTTAACGACTTAATGTATAAATAATTCAGCCTCCTTACTCGACCAGCTCTGATGGTGTGATGACATCAGGCTGTAGTTTGCGGATCTCGTCACATTTCTCCGGGGTGAGGGTGGTTATCTGTGTGCTGGGGTCTGGGATCCTAAAATCATCTGGTTCTCCCCCGCTCTGTCATTTGTAAAAAATTCAAACATTTGATGCATATATTTACCTACGTGTACCTATATACAGTGTGAGTAGTCATCATCAAAAATTGGATGTATCTTACAAGTGTGCATATTTATGACCATTGTTACTTCAAGCTTTCCATTATTAACAAGTTTTCTTGCTTTATTTATTGTGCCTTAAAAACTATCAATATACAATACCCTATTTTTTTAAATAGAAGTAAGTATTTCTATCATAGAAATGAACTGAAATTAATTAACATTGTTATCTTATTTTACTTATTTTAAGAGAATCCTCTTCCTACATATACTATGTGACCTACTTCTGCATTGTTGGCCAGCAGGAAGCAATGGTCACCGTTACCAAACAGATGTTTGACAGTGTACAGAGCACCATCATGGTCCATGACCTGGGAGGCCCGCCGCCCCGAGGAAGGGAGGTACGGACTCAGGATCGGAAATGGGGAGTTACGACTGACCGTGTCCCCTAATCCCAGCTGTCCTGCCCCTCCTAAACCAAAGCCGTACATCTTACCACTGGACGGAGAAAACACTATGGTGTGTCGCCTGTAAAGGAGTATCTCACAGTTTAAAATAGGAAGATGATAAATAGCAATACTGATTGGTTACTGTACGTGTACTAAAAAAAGCGGGCTTCATAATTTAGCGCCTTTGGTGTGGCCAAGAATGCGCTTATTCATGAATACCGCTAAGATACCATTTACTAATACAAAACAAAGCATGAACGTGTGTAGCACTAATTCATGATTATGTTACTAAGTCTATACTCCTTGATTCCGCTAAATTTTGAATACTCCAATTCATGTACACATACAGTACCTCCAAACAATTGCTTTAAAGCTAATAAGAGATGTGAATTCAAGACTTATGCCCTGTTCACATGATGAGTTTAATTCGTAGTAAATTAATACGAAGTAAACTAATGTGAACCAAATTAATGCGAATTAAATTGCGTTCACACGACAGCTAATGCGAAGTAAACTAATGTGAATTAAAATTTTTCTTCTACAGTCAGGCGTCAGTAAGTCTATTATGACGTCATTTGTAAATCACCTCATGCATGCAGAGCAATCCTTTGATACATCATGTAGTGGCTACAGGTATACATTGATTTGAGTGATTAAAAAACTTTCCCTCAATTTCTGAACCAAATATAGCACAAATATAACCACCAACACTTGTCCTGTGACTTAATTCTGGCCTTATGCATGCTTCAAAATTCGAATTAGCTTTGCTTAGCATTCACACGGAGCTAATGCAAAGTAATTTAATGCGCAGTAAATTAATTCGAATTAAACTAATTCGCATTAAATTCTCTGTGTGAACGCTAAGCGAAGCTATTAATTCGCAGTAAATTTACGTTTAATTCGAATTAAACTCTCCGTGTGAACAGGGCATTAAAATACATTTAAACCCTGTTATCTCAAATTCAATGGTACTAATAAAAAACTTTGAGATACTCGAGGATTATAGATATCCAGGGTAAAGTACTTAAAGAATAAAGGGATGGAACTTCAAAATTACTTCTACACATCTATGGTATTCGAGATACTGTAGACGTACTTTTTTCCGCGGGATCATAATTCCGCGGAATCTCAATTTCTGTTTAATCCGCGGGTAGGAAATTACGCAGATTTTCTTGACTGTCACTATATGTCTTACATTTATATTAAGTACGCTTGGACAAATTTCCGCGGAAAATTTGTGACCGCGTACATAGTGTAAATTAATACCACGCGGAAAAAAGTACTTTTACAGTATCAGTGTTTGAAATAGTTAAGTTCCATTGCATGGGGGAAAAGCAGATGACTTTGAAAATATAGTAAACAAGAGGCCCATGGGCCACATCGCTCACCTGAGTAACTTGGGTGATGCAGATCTTTTTAAAAGATTTGTTCTATATATTTCTATGTAAAACTTGGATTCCCCATTGTGGCCCCGCCCTACGCCCGAGGGTCATGATTTTAACAATTTAAAAATCTACACTACTTAAGGATGCTTCCACATAAGTTTCAGCTTTCCTGGCCTAGTGGTTCTTGAAAAGAAGATTTTAAAAGATTTGTTCAATAAACTCTATGTAAAACTTGGATTCCCTATTGTGGCCCCGCCCTACCCCCGGGGGTCATGATTTTAACAATTTAATATTTACACTACCAAAGGATGCTTCCACATAAGTTTCAGTTTTCCTGGCCAAGTGGTTCTTGAGAAGAAGATTTTCAAAGATTTGTTCAATATATTTCTATGTAAAACTTGGATTCCCTATTGTGGCCCCGCCCTACCCCCGGGGGTCATGATTTTAACAATTTAATATCTACACTACCCAAGGATGCTT
>PRKT01000012.1:51135-64280 GCA_003671525.1 Saccostrea glomerata | reverse complement strand
CACTACCCCAGGATGCTTCCACATAAATTTCAGCTTTCCTAGCCCAGTGGTTCTTGAGAAGAAGATTTTTTAATGACCCCACCCTATTTTCGTATTTTCTTGATTATCTCCCCTTGGAAGGGGTCTTGGCCCTTGATTTTAACAATTTAAATTCCCCTTCACCCAAGGATGCTTTGTACCAAGTTTGGTTAAAATTGGCCCACTGGTTCTTGAGAAGAAGTTGAAAATGTGAAAAGTTTACAGACGGACGGACGGACGGACGGACAGACGGACGGACGGACGACGGACACCAGGTGATCAGAAAAGCTCACTTGAGCTTTCAGCTCAGGTGAGCTAAAAAGTAAACATTTTTGTTTGTTTGTTTTAACATAAATATACTCCAACTAATCCATGTTGTGTCACAATTGTAAAATGATACAATGTATTGGCCTTTAAGTTGATTTACCATATAACCATTTTAATGAAGTTTAGTAAATATTCTTAAGGCAATTGAAAGAAATGCTAAAATCTAAGATATTTGTGTAGTAAGATTCTGAATCAGAAATAACCTTGGACTTGAGATAAAATCATGAAAAAAGGTTCTCTATAGTCTTCATCATGACAATGAAAGAGGTCCGCTTCAAAAGATTTTTTTATATCACGCCTTCCTTATTTGATGGAGAGTTTCCATATTGGACAAAAACCTATAACGGGTGCTTCAATTTTAGCAGGTAACATAACCCCCTGGTATAATGGTGTTTACCTTCCACAGATGACCTGAGAAATGACACTTCCCATAAGCTCCATTACACGCTTTGGTAAAATCTCATTCTGCATAGAGCTATGTCCCAACTGTCCAAAACCCCCAGCACCAAATGTGAAAACGCCCCCATCCTGAAAAGAAAATCTTTACAATGGAACCTGCAAATTGTAAAGTTTTATCACTGTTGACTTATGTTTAAAATATATATATACACGGTATACCAGGTATATGTTTAATAATTTAATTTGATTCCCTTAGGGATTTATATTCTAATGTCTCATCAAGTTTTCATGTTTTCTCATTATCCAATCAAAGTTTGAGCATACTGACAACAGAGATAATGATTTATTTCTTTATAATTAATGCCTTGCTTACATTTTTAGGTTATTATTTAGGTTCTTTAGTAACCTACAGCTGACACCACTGATTACTGACCTTTGTGAGGGCCACTGTATGATCCTCCCCACATGACATATATTTCACTTTCTGGTTCCTCAAAGACTTACACAGTGTAGGATGGCACTTGTCTATAAAGGAGTCATACAAGAAAAATGTAAATACTTGTCTAAAAACAGTAATAGCATTATGTAATCTATTTAGACTGTAAACCTGGGACAGGTTATTCCATAAACTGTAGGAAAATCAACACTTACCGCACATGCAATAAATATAAGTGATACAAACTTTGTCTTACAGCACTAAGTGAAAATTCTTCTTACCATGTTCATCATTTAATCCAAGCTGCCCAAAGCTGAAACAAATAAAAGTTTCAATTTTAAACTAAAGTTTCATTTGTACTATCAGTGCATTACTACACAGCAAATGAATACAGCATACTGTATACAGGGTTATTTCCGCCCACTTTATTTTCGCCCTTCCAATCAAGCAAATAATTTTGCCCCGCCTTGAATTCACCCAGTCACACTTTTGTTTAAGAAATTATACTGTATTCTTTGAATTTGTTCTGTTTTAAATTCGCCTCACCAAGATAAGCGGCAAAAATAAAACGGGGGCGAAAATTTCCCTGTAAACAGTACATCCTAAGACTGACAATACTACCGGTACTTAGTACTAAGGTATCTAAAAAACTTAAAACATACAACTAGTACTTCACTATTTTTCAGCATTTGAGGACAAAGTGAGATCACTTTAAGTTTAAATAAAGTACAATTCTTATATTCATTTAAAATATATGTTGACATCCATGACAAGTAGCAATTTTGCTTAAAATATATGTATTTTGAATGAGGTTTTCAAGACACACTGTATGGCTATTTCACTACTGACTTACCTATTTTTGCCCCAACCAAACACCGCCCCGGAGCAGGAGAGGATGAAGCTATGGTTACCCCCCACTGCTATGAGAGCCACGGGGATCCCCTTCAGACTGACGATCTGTTGGGGCGTGTCATGTTGATTGGTGGTACCCAATCCTAGCTGTCCATATTTATTACAACCCCAGGAAAACAGATGACCATCTGAAAAATCAATTTTAAATCTTATGGCATACATCCTACTCACTCTCTAAATGCAAAATAAAAGATCTTATGAATTTTTATCTCGACAGAATTCACAAATTATAGCAATTTATTTCTCCCCATGAACTAAACAACTACATATAGCTATTTTTTTCTCCCAATTAACTAAACCACTACACATAGTTACCATCTGTCAGGGCTAGACAATGGCGGGATCCACAAGATATCTGAACTACCGTAAACATCGCAAGGGTTTTTATCAACCTGTCAAAATAATTGTTTTATTCTGATTAATAACAAACATTCTAATTCTCATGAGGAAAGCAATTTATTTTTAAATGACTGAAAATTCACTCATTCAGGCTTCTTACTTTGGTTTAAGCTGCTCCTGGTTGGACAGTTTCCCCCGCCCCAGCTGTCCTGCGTCATTTCTCCCCCAGCTGAAAACCTCCCCAGCAGTTGTTATGACTACACTGTATCCGGACCCCGCTCGGGCTTGTGTCACATGCATACTACTCAGTGAGGTCACCAGCTCTAACATGTAAGAAATTCCGTGGATGGCATATTACTGATCAGTTTTTTAGCTGTAGGGGTGTAAGCATTTCTAGCCTTTCGCAATTAATGCTACATCATACATATACCTCAGACTTGTATTTAAAAAAGAATACATTTACATCTATGAAGAGGCTATGTTCATATTTTTAATGAAATAAAATTTTTGTAAGAACTACAGAACTGTAGAAACAGCTGTCAATAAAACACCTACCTGCTTTTGACCTAGGCTTATTGTGCCCTAGTTCTCCATGTTCATTGCTCCCACACGAGTATAGCTCCCCTCCTGTTGTGACAATTAGGGTATGCTTCTCCCCACAGGCAATTTCTTTAATCTCAAGCTTCTGAAGGCTGGGAATTTCCTTTGGGGAAAGAACATTGCCCTCATCTGTAGCCCCGATAGACAGCTGTCCATCGTGACTACTGCCCCACCCAAAAACCCCTGTCATCCCTTGAGTACTTCTAATACATCATTGATACATCACTGATAGTCCCTGTGTTTGCTGCAAAGAAGACAGAGCATACTTATCTTTTTTTCATTCAACACTCAGATAAAACATGTATATTGAGATTTTTTTTAAATCAAATAGACAACCTTATCTGGTTCAGCACTTTAATTTTCTAAAAACATCTTTAACATGTCAGTATAAATGTTTGTTAATCATAAGATCATAAACACAATATTAACTGCACAGCTAGAACATCTATAGCTGCAGATCTGTATATTGCTGGTCTGAAAAAAAATTTGGATGGATGACCAGAGAGCTACTGTAACAGTGCCATCCATAGAAAAATCTGTATATTTAAGATACATGTACACCCATTTTTGGATTAATTTCTCCATATTCTTACCTCAACTCTACTAAAACTCGATTTCAAAACATTTCTTTGACACCTATCAATACTTTACTAATATTTAACACCTACGCGAGGCGCGTTGGACCAAATTATCCTGCCATTCAAAATGGCAGTGTACATATAAGCAAAATTTTTAATTCAGGTCAAGGAGGGCTATTCACAACGGTTATTAGGAATATTTTGTTGGGAAATAGTACAAGAATAATTTAGGATCACATGGTTAGTATATTTTGAGATAGCTGGTTGAAAATCATAAAGAATTAAATTCTAGAAACAAAGCACTTTGTGTGCAATAAATATACACTTTTTTTAATGGGTAGCACTATAGCTCTCCGGTATGTCAATATATTTTTTGGAGAGCTACAGTTCTGCAGCTAGTACATGTGTACACCTATGATCTATACTTATGTAAGATGGGCACCTTTAAGAGCTAGATTTCCTTTTTTTTTCCTTAATCAATTTTATAAACATTCGGAATTGCATTTTTGATATATATTTTTCTATTAGCCCATTCTTGTAGCTGCAAAACTGTAGCTCTCTGCTTGAGAAAATACTAACAGATAAAGCAGAGAGCTACAGATCCATGCATTGTAAAAGTCTTCGATTTACACCAACGATTTTTTTTTTCGCTCACTTCAGGTATTATTTCTTATATTCTTTTTTTTCCCCAGCCTTATAAATAACATCCGATAATAAACCATACATTTAAGTCCTATTCCTAAATGTATAGTTACCATTCAATAGTTCAAGTAGGGCTGTTTGAGGAAGTGGACGTAAAAATGAGAATCTTTTAAACCGACATTCCAAATCCAAAGAGGACTGTTTCGGACCATTTTGTAAGATAAATAAAGTATCAATAATTAGAGTAAAATATATGATTATATTTATTGGATACCATTCTAAGAGCGTAAAAGGTATAAACTATAAGAAATAATACCTGAAGTGAGTGACATAAATCAATTAAGGTTTTTACAACGCATATGGATCTGTAGCTCTCAGCTTTATCTGTCCAAATTTTCTCAAGCAGAGAGCTACAATTCTGCAGCTACCCCTTCATGGTGACTGTGGTAATTTAACTCACAGGGCATTTTGGTAACATTTGGTGGAGTTTTTGTTGATATACAATTAAATAAAATATTTCAAACAATTGCTTTGATGTCATATTTTGCCAAAGTATATTATTTTGCCCTGCAAAAGAGCAGTAACGCAGTTATAATAAAATGATCTAATATATTAAGTAGGGCTTCTATTGGAGTATTGCAAATCAGGAACATGAGATATTCAATGATATGATGTTAATCTCTGTTAAGTTCTGCTGGGCTAGATATTTGGACTGACGCCCTCTGCGGGCCCAGCAGAATCTCAACAGAGAATACTGGGGCGAGAACACTGATAAACAAATAAACAGAAGCTTATTATAAGACAATACGGAATACATAACAATAGCAATACCTATTTTGATCCCAGACCAACAGCATATGAATAAATAGGAATGTTTGAAAAACTTGAAATTTACAACAAAAATCAAATATCAACTGATATCCTATCCTTAATTCTTTTTCCTATATTTCACAACTTATCAAAATGAGAGCACCGAAAGCAGACATCGCCAGAATTTCCTCAGCTCTTTACAAGCGTTTGTGCGATCATGATGAACCTTGGGCATGGGCGGATCACGAAATTTCATATGCGTACGATACTAACCATGCTAACTGTCAGATACAGTTCCTACATCCTGATTCATACCTTGAAATAAAAAAAAAAAAACTACATCAGTACATTTTTATGCCCCCGTAATCGAGGATTGGGGGGGGGTATGTGGTTTTTGCCCTACCCGCCCATCCGTCTATAGATGTCCGCCTGTCTGTCCGCAAAACCTATGACCTTGCTCCTCAAGCGGCTATACCTTGCTCATTACTTTTGAGTGGTAATCCCGAGCTGTAGGGTGGTGTATGACTTTCATATTTCACAGGTGTATTCCTTGTGAAAAGACCTTTCTTTGGGGACCACCAAATTTGACCTCTTGACCTTTGACTCACTTAAAAAAACAACAACACCTTAACATGCTTAACCTTGGTCATAACTTTTGAATAGTTGGTGCAAGGGCTTTAATTCATACTTCACATGTGTTTTCATTGTGACAAAGCCTTTCTATGGGTATAAATATTTTTTATCTTTTTACTTTGATCTCATCTTCGCTAGCCAAGGGTGTCTGTTACGCTACTCTTCTCATGATAATGAGGAAAGTAGCGTATCAGAAACCCTTGGCTTTCGAAGATGCTTTGGCTCAGGTGAGCTAAAAACGTAACTCTAGAGTTATACTTTTAGTTGTGATAGGTTTTAATTAAACATGTTAATTCTTGTCTGAAAGTGTCATACCCAAACCAACTTTCCCATCAAATTGAACTGAAGTCTTCCCGGAAACCCCATCCATGTTCGGATCTGGAGGGGTGGGGTGGGGTGGGGGGTGTCAATATCTAAAATTTAAAGTAAGGAAACTTCAACTCAGACTCCTCCCGGCCTTTCAGAAAACACGGTCCCTTCGATAATACACAGACATTTATATAAATTGCCTATGTTAATATATGAACGTGAGTAAGACTTGTCTTATATTCTCCCCCTCCCCAATCCACGTAAAAGGGTTTTCGCATTTGGACAAGTTACGATTTTTTTTTTCAGCTGAATTTTTTTTAGTGGTAATGGATCCTATCCCCTTGAAAACAAATTCCTGGATCCACGTTTTGCCAATCTAGAAAGAATCTAAATTTGCACTGCCTGAAAGATATTTATAATAAAGATGATTGTTTGTAACTTGTTTTTAGATGTGAAACTTTGTGACTTATCTGAATTTGACCATGTAAAAAACTCTTTCTTCCTACAGGGATACCAGGCTTTTCACTTTAACACATTTTACTTTAGCACAAAAAAAGAACGCATCACTCTTGAAGCGTACATTTGACATTGGCTTCCTTGTGCTATGAGGATGGAAATACCAGTCTCCGGGAATGCTCACCTGAACTGGACAGTTTATACTGAAGTGAAGGATCTTAAACATTCAATTTATATACAAAGTAAATGAACAGTTTAAATTTTGTAGTTTAATCTTCATATTTCTCAAGAGAAAGAATAGATACAATTTATTATATTTATTATACATACACTTATTTATTATAACATTATAAATTCGTCTGAATCAAAAGGAATGCGATTGGGTTTGCCAACAAAAATAAGTAAGAACTTCTTCGAAAACGTTTTAATATTTTCACTATATACTAAACCAGAAGTAAAAGTGGGAATTGGTCACAGGTCTACGCGCACTGCCGGTTAGCATCCAATCAATAGAACAAGATACACGGATTCTGATCATTCAAACCTTTTATCTTTCTTCAGGTACCAGAAATGTGAAACGAAATACTTGTCAAATGTAAGAGTATTAAAAAGTTAAAAATCAAGCACCTATTTTGAACACATAGGAAATAAAAAAGAAATAAGTATATTTATGGCATAGACTTGCTGATTCCGAAAGGGACCTACATATCTTATAAAATGAAATCAATGTGCAATATAAGACATGAATATGTCGAATGTCTACTTCTTCATCACGGGACAAGTTGTACAGATTTCTGATAGGTTACAACACCGGCACGATTCTCGAATGTCCTCTGATGGGTCCAAAATTATGACGGATCTGTGTTCACCGGTATCACAAAGCGGGCAGCAAGTAGAGAGATCCACACAACAGCCCGGATCTACTGAGTCAGAAAAACGATCCCTGTCCACAAAAGGAAATAAATTCGACTTTTTCCTCGGCAACTTCACAATGTGGGTCTCCCAGGCTCGCTTATAGTACGGTCTTCTTCGACGATACAGGGGCATCAATGGCTCCCAGCCTCGCTTTAATAAGGCCTGTCTTTTCCCGGCGTATCTCATGGATGGCATGGGTTCCCAACCCCTCTTTTCAAACTCTTTCGGAGAGGGATCGGACTTGTCCAGAAATCGTTCCATCAAGTTATTGAATTCCTCGTCTCTTGTCAAGGAAGAGCCCACCACAACTACAAAAACAACCAGAATTTATGCAAAAATAAATATTGATTAAACAAAACAGGTATACAACTGTTCTTAATTTTGTTTTTCAGGTTGTTTTTTTGTTTGTTTGTTTTCAGCGGAAGATAATGACAAGAAATGAAAAATATTCTCCTGAACTTCACTTCAACTAATGTTCTGGGCCTAACCGTTCTAGCTAACTTCAATTCAACAAATGTATCGGGAACGGCCCAAAATCACTTTCAACAAATGTACCGGGAACAAAATGAAATACATGCATAACGCTTACCGTACTATAGCTTAATATCAAACGAACTTTACCTCTCTTCGACAAATGTACTGTAAACAAAGCCAGTATCTCATAAATGTACTAATATGAAAAAAAAAGGTCAATAGGAGGAATTAAATATTTTCGTTAATACAGTGTTGAACTTGAAGGATAGAAATGAACAGCATCTAAAACAAGGCTGCAGTATAGTTTGCATCTTTGAAAGACCCATTTATGCAAATTAAGTACATGTACAGGTAAAATTTGTTTTACAGTTACTTTTACATGTGGTAGGAAATGAACAAGCTCTAAAATCTTAAATTTTGTCAATCATCCATAAAATTCATGTAAGTTACAAGGCACTACACGGCCGC
Organism: Saccostrea glomerata; assembly: GCA_003671525.1. Taxonomy (NCBI): domain Eukaryota; kingdom Metazoa; phylum Mollusca; class Bivalvia; order Ostreida; family Ostreidae; genus Saccostrea; species Saccostrea glomerata. The sequence goes on along the minus strand of PRKT01000012.1, from coordinate 55,964 downwards.
GAACTATATTTCCATGACAAAGGTCTAAACCACCATGAAACTGGCATCTTATGTAACAAAAATTCAGAGTTCGATATTTAAAAACATTTACAAAAGAGGCAGGGGAAAACCTGGACTTGTATCACAATTTGTTTAATATTTCATAGCAGTAAATCATGAAAACAATGTCTAAGATTTATATATAAACCTTTGTGGAAGCAGCTATCACAAGCCCGGAGTTAATTAAGGATTCAATTTCGAGCATAACAGAGAAAGGACTTCCAAAACATGGTACACTGTAAATGTATAATTTTAATTTTGTAGAGCAAAAATCAATTAATTTCACATTTTGCATTAAAAATTACTAATCATAAAGTTATATAAATAAACGACATTGATAACAGTTTGTGAAATTTTATAACACAAAACATCAGAACGGTAGCTTTGTTCCTATTTTAAGGGAAAATCCGTAAATATAGAAACAGGTCCAGATAAAGAAGGAGAGAGGCTATAAAAGGACAACCCCCATCCCACTACAAAAAGGAAATCACGAAAAACAATCAAATATTATTAATAATAGGTGTTCTAAATAGCGATATCTATGTACAGATTTAAGCTTAAAAAGTATATTATATGGATTATACAAGATGACGAATTATTCCTTCCTATTACTAGGCCATGAGGCGAGAAATTACTCATTTGTAGGTACGATAGAGTTGTGTTCGATTGAGAATTTAATGAGTATATATTGTTACAGTGGTTATTAATAAAGGGGCTTTATTCATAGGGTATTCTTTATATTATGTATAAAAGAAAAATAAACCAATGCAAATAAATTTGACATGCAAAAATATGCTGTTAAAAGCTGACAGCATTGTACGAAATTCTGATCCAAATGTATATAACCTACAGTACACTTCATACACATTAGTATTCTATATGTTGCTGTTGAAATTCAATAGATGTATATCTTAATAAATAATAATTTTACTCCGAACCAGTGAAGAATTGACATATCAATGATATACTTTAACCGAAAAAGTAAAAGCGAACACTGATATCCCAAATCACATTTGAAATGCACTTGTTTTTCACATTTTTTCTGATGTCTTCTAGTCTTCCCAAAACGTAACTTACAAACTTCAGCTCATATGACTATGTTCAGTTTCATAGCAGCAACTATCCAGAAAGAGAAGAATAATTAAACCAGATGCGCCTTGGTTCTTTTCTTAAAGAATATATGCATCATCAAGTTTTTATAAACACAATAGAATTGTCAATGGGGGTGTCATATGTACAAAAGAATGAAGAATAGGGAACAAAATATGAATAATTAATAAACACACATGTCATTTGACAAATTGGCACTGTCTTCTATAGAAGACCAATAATGAATTTCTACAAGAAACTAGTCTACACTCACGAATCTTATAAAGAGTACATATTTATGTCAAATTTAGAAGAAAAAAGTCAATTCAAATCGAAATTTATTACTCTGGAAAACAATGCCCTGGTCGGAGTAAATCTAAACCGTTAAAAGGTTTTAAATTACTTTTTATACTTCAAAAAGTTTAAACTAGAAATATGTCCTTACTGTACAGGACATGGATGTCCTGCCCAAGGTTCATTAGTAATGTGGCATGAAAATTTGAATTAGTGTATGAAGATGGATGAAAATACATGTACCTTGAATATTTTCTTTAAAATTGAGAAACTTTGTAAAATTCGAGACCTTTCCCGCGCGTTTCAAGTTTTGTACAATTTGTTCATTTGAAATTGGAGATATTAACAATGATGTTACCAGGCAATCTAAAGAATAAAAATGAAATAATTCTAAATTCATTTATATAGCGTCATGACTCTGGTCAACTTTCACTGGACTGGATCTAAATTCAATACATTTGGTCTCAAAATTCAAAGTTAAAAATGATCACTGGGTCAATTTTCAATCCGGGTCAAAATTCTACATTACATCCCGAACAGCTAAGTCCATGAAAATATAACAAGTCAAGTGCAACTTGTTTTATAACAGCTTTCAGAAAGAGACAGAATCGATATAGTAGATCTAATAGATGTATCAAAAGTAAAAACTCAAAAGACTGATTGATTCCTGTTTTAGTGTATCAATGTTAATGTGTATCACGATGTTTTAGCAGGAGACGAGGGAGTCAAAGTTAAAATCTAACAGGGGCGGCGCTAGATCGTTTGATCTGAACACCTGTTATAATATTTCTGTAACATTGTTCTGTGCACTCTTCGTAATTTATAGTCTTCAGTGATTACATTTTTATTTGTAAAGAATTTCTAAAACATAAAATCGTGTCAAGGAAATGTTTGAATCGACAGGTGCATACCCCCCATCCCCCTTCTCTCTACCTCTCTCACTCTGTCAGAAAAGAATCAACAGTGGGCACATCCACTTTAATAAAGAATAACATGAAATTACCCCAACTTAGCAAAATTGAAAAGAACAAAAGAAAGCATCTCATTTGGGACATCATTGTGATACTGGTATTATTTAGCAGGAACAATCGAATCAAATAATGGTTTACACATGTCCTTTTTTTTTTACTGCCAATATATTCTAAATATATATTTTGTCACAAACTTTGTACATTGTACTTTTTTATTATTTGTAATAAAATGTCATGGAGTTCTAAAAAATCACGTCTATAATCTTTTTTTTTCTTTTGGCGAAATAACGATGTTAAACCTAGTATCAACGCGTTAATAAATATCTTTAATAAAAGCAAAAAAATATCAATGTCGTTAACTTCTTTTTCCTTTTTTAAAAAGTATTATAAATCATATACATAATCCGTGCCGTTGGTTCCGGGTAACCATTTCTCGATTAAAACTTTCAAACTTTTTTTTATAAACAGTAAATAGTTTTTTAATTAACATGTACATATACATGTATTTCAAATGAAATCTAATTGAGAACTTTATAATCTATAAACGAGTTTTGCTAGCAATAATTTTTCTGTGAAAAAAAACCAAAGCATTCAAAATCTTTAAAACACCCCATATTGAAAACCATTACTCGTAAAAAGAAATAGAAGAACTAAAATAAATGTATAGATTTGTGTCGGAATTCCAAACTCCGATTTAGATTTTCACATGCTTGAAATAGCATATATAAAGTACTGTGTACAATACAAGGGCTACATCACAAAGGACACACTTGTCTTTGCTCATATTGGCTCTCGATGAAATTAAGTTTGAGATTTAAAAGAAAAAAGTGATCTTTCTGAATGTTTTCTTTACAACAATATTAAAGTAAAATTCTTACCAGTGATGGCAAAGAACACAGTAATTGATAAGCACCTACAAAAAAATAAGTAATTTATTTGATTAATATTCACAAAGAAATTGATACCTGAAAATTTTTATATTATCCTTCAATATTTTGTTGTTTGAAACTAGGAATGCTCTCACCTGAATTCCATAATGACGGTAAATAACACGGTTTTATGTCCTGTCTAAAGCTGTGATACCCATACTTTTCATTCTCTGCCTCTCTATATCTGGGTTATATACGGAGTTCTGTAAAGGCATCCTTACCAGCTTTTCTACAAAGTGGGCGTGGTCCAGGGGAGGACTTCCTGTTCACTCGGCTTCATTGCTGCTTGTCAAACGTGCATCAAAACCTCACTTTTTTAAAAAAAGGACTACACAAATTGCAAAAACCAACAATCAATACTCGGGGGTCGTTACAATCGACAGTCCCATATATAAGCTCTGATCGTGGCATGGTAGTATATCCAAAGTATGTGGCCTGCGTCATTTGAACAGCCTTATCACATGGCACTTTGATAATCAGCATAGATAAAGATCTAAGCCACATTTCTACCTACCACTACCTACCACTTAGATGTGCACTATATATTTCTGAATATAGATGTAGTCTTACAGCGTATTCCACCATAAATTCCTTTAGGAAAAAAGACACCAGAGTAGGTAGAATTCCCCCCGCGGAAATCGCAATATCTTGTGAGGGGTAAATCCTAACATGTAAAATTTTCTTCCATGACAAGTTCCTCCTTTCCTTAGATGTAGTAACGCCATTTCAAGAAACACATTATTTTTCACTACCTTATAATGTATATCTTTCGACAATGAATTTGTACTGTATTTTAACTATTTTTGCAAATGCAAACCATGAGAGAGAGAGAGAGAGAGAGAGAGAGAGATTTTTTCTGAAAAATAAGATACTTTCTTTATAGCAACATTCTCTGGATGTTGTACAAAAAAGCAGAAGATATTGGTATTTTTTTTAAATTACATGTTTGATATATTTTAAACTTCTGATTATTAATATTGTACCAGGTAATCAGAAAATGGATTCAATAACAAAAAATATTATGTGGCATTGGTTTTTTTTTCAGATGTAGTTGGAAATTAAAGTAATGTTTAAGGCACGCCTTATTCACAAAAATGAGCTAAACCTAGTTTCACAATTGATAAACTAGGTTTATCGTCTGTAAACTATAGTTCACAAAACGTGAACCATAGTTATGGCACGCCAAATTCACAAAAATGAGATAATCATAGTTTCACAATTGATAAACTAGGTTTATCGATTGTAAACTATAATTAAAAACGTTAATCTATATTTCACATCTGTAAACCATAGTTAACGCGATAATCTATGTTTCACAACCGTAAACTATACTTAACACCGAAAACAATCATTTGCGATTGCAAAACATAGATTATCTGATAAATACAGTTTCACGATTTGTAAACTATAGTTTACAAACCGTTAACTATAGTTAACGATCTGATAAATATAGTTTCACGATTTGTGAAACTATGATTAACAACTCTTAACTATAGTTTACGATTGT
>PRKT01000012.1:8157-37734 GCA_003671525.1 Saccostrea glomerata | reverse complement strand
TTCCGGTCGCAAACGGAAGTGAATTCAAAAAGTCCAATTTTTCAACTTTTTTGTTTTTCAATATTTTTCTTTCGGATTTACAGGGTTTATAGAGCGTCTTCAAAGATATCTATACATGTTTTTATTTTCTTCATGCGTGTGTTTATTGCAAAGATATGACCAACCAAACTTTGTCTTACTGTCGCGGGTTCGAATCCCGCTCGGGGCATTCCCCAAATTTTTTCTTTGTTTTTGTCTTTTTTCAGTTGCAAATTACTTTTCACTCTTTTATAACATGTGTGGAACATTTTGCCGATTTTTAAAAGCTATATTTGGAGATATTTTGTGAAATACCTGGAACAATCATGATCTGTGTTGAGAAACTATTGTAAATGAATGTAAACGAAAAAATACATTCTGAAAACTTTTTTATGGCATGATGCTGCATAGAACTCTAAAGAAAATTCGGTCGGAAGACCTACTTGTTGCCCTAGCAACAAGAACGCATCTAGTTCTTATTATTATTATTCTTTTTTTTGACAAAATTTTGTGCAGGCCATTTCTCGAAAACTATTCAGCGGTTTTTCATGAAACTTTCACAAAATATGTGTCATTATATGAAGTTGTTACATCCGAAGAGAAATTTTGAAAATTCCCTTCTGGTGCCAAGCTATGGACAATTTCCTGATTTTAAAATGCGATTTTGTCGCCCCTTTTTGTCGAAAATGGCTAAGTATATGATATGGAGACTTATTGGAGATGATAGATTATGACTTTCTGGTTTGCGGAATCACCTTTTCGTGCGTCGTCAGTACTTCCGGTCGTTGCCAGATGCAAATTTAATAAAATCGTATTTTCTAACTTTTTTGTTTTTCAATATTTTTCATTTATTTTTGGTATATTTATAGAGTCTATTCTTATAATGCTTACTATATAATTTGTTTGAACATTGATAAAGCCAAACTCTATATATTAGCATTCAAGAATCTGAAGCGGGCCCAATATGGCGGCTGTCTATGTCAACTCCGACATTTTGCAATAGGGGTTTTCAGAGGCAGCCAAGCGTTTGCTTGAACGAAAGTAAATAAGGATAAATGAAATGTAAAGGAATAAGGGGATTGTCACGATGAAGTTACGTTGCAATTCTGTGTCAAACTTAGTTTAAATCTATGGTCGTCTCAAACGTCTTCTATAATTGGTTTCGGCTGGTTCTCAAAGTAGAAAAAGAAATGACTAAATGTGCAAATAAAATACATACCTACTATCATTTGTTTTGCGGTAAAACAGATCTTAAATCATAGTTACAAATAATAACTTTAAGAAACAATATCGATGAATATATAGTAAGTATTAAACGTATCCACTGTTTTGCTCATGCACACTTGAGTTATATTAAACTAAAAGGAGAGACAAACATAAGAATTTTTTTTTTTTTGAAGAATTGAGTTTATATTAATATTCTTGTCTCAAAGATATGATTTAAGTTATTGAACATAAATGGTATCTGATTCCTTTAACGTCTTAGGGCGACACCTGTTTTTCGGCAAAACATTTCAACCTTTTCATGAAAGTTTAACTAATTGAGAAAATTCAGTATGAGGAAAAACAGGAAATTTAAAAAAAAAAGTAAAAAAATTATAGCAGTTTCATTGATTTAGTGTTACTTATCTATTTACGTCATAGAATTTGTAAATGTGTTACAAACAATTTCTTTAATACCTTGAAATTTTAGCTATAAGAACGTTCTTTTTTATTTCCATTGAAGCTATCACACCTATTAAATGGGATATTCCAAAGAAAAGGCGCGAAGATTCACTCGTGGCGCTAAATTTTGAATAATAACCCGCCTTTCATCTAAGACAGATGTACTGTCTCAGAGGTATATACAAGTAGATTTAGAGCTGTGGTCCCAATAGCATAATAGTAAGCGCTTTGGATTTTCATGCTGGCGACCCAGGTTCAATCCCCTTTGTTTCCATAAAAAGTTTTATCACTTTTTCAGCTCGTTTTTGCGGGGTTTTTGTTCAGAATCGGACGGAAGACCTCTAGTTGCTCGCAACGAGTTTCTTTTCTAGTTATTATTATTATTCTTATTTTTATCCCTAAATTTTGTGCACGCGATTTCTCAGCAACTATCCAGTGAATTTCAATGAAATTTTCAGGAAATATGCGCATCAATAGGAACTTGATACATCTGGGCCAAAATTTGAAAATTCGCTTTTGGTGCCAAGTTATGGCCAAATTCCTGATTTGAAAATGCAATTTTGTCGCGCACTTTTATCGAAAATGGCTGAGGATATGAACTGGAGACTTATTGGAGACGATAGTTCGTGACTTTCTGGTTTGCAGAATCACCTTTTCGTGCGTCGTCAATACTTCCGGTCGTTACGAGATGCAAATTTAAAAAATCGTATTTTCTAACTTTTTTAGTTTTTCAATATTTTTCATTTATTTTTGGTATGTTAATAAAAACCTTTCTTATTATGCTTACTATATAATTTGTTTGAATATTGATAAATCGAAACTCTAGATATTAGCATTTAAAAATCTGAAGCGAGTCCAAAATGGCGGCTGTCCCTGTCAACTCCGACATTTTGCAATAGGGGTTTACGGAGTCAGCCGAGCGTTTGCTTGAATGAAAGTAACACAAGGAAAAATGAAATGTAAAGGGAATACTTGGATTGTCACGTCGTAGTTACGTTGCATTTCTGTGTCAAACTATGTTCTTCTTAAACGTCATCTTTAATTGGATTTGGCTGGTTCTCAAAGTAGAAAAAGAAAAGACTAAATGTGCAAATGAAATTCGATATCTAATACCTTTTGTTTTGCAACACGTGAAAACAGATCTTAAATTATAGTTATAAGTAATAGTTTTTCTAGAAACAATATCAATGAATATAGTAAGTATAGAAGTTACAAACTGTTTTTCCAATACACACTTGTGTCATATTAAAATAATAGAAAAGACAAAATAAGATTATTTTTTAAAAGATTGCTAAATGGAGTTTATATTAACATTTTTGTCTCAAAGATCTGATTCAAGTTATTGAGCATGGTATCCGATTCCTTGGCTGTCTTCGGGCGTCACATGTTTTTCGGCAAAACATTTCAACCTTTTCATGAAAGCTTAACTAATCGGGATAGTTCACTTAGGGGATAAACAGGAAATTTTAAAAACATTGATTCAATAACTGTTTCATTGCGTTAGTGTTACTTGCTTATATACAATATGAAATTTGTAAAATGTGTTAAATATACTTTCTTCACCTTGATATTTTAGCTATAAGAACGTTCTTTTTTTCTTTCCATTGAAGCTATCACACCTATTTAATGGAACATTCTAAAGAGAAGGCGCGAAGATTTACTCGTGGCGTTTGACGCAAAATTATGAATAGTGAGTCGCCTTTCTTTATTCTAAAATAGATGTACTGTTGCAGAAATATATACAAATACATTTAGAACTGTGGTCCCAATAGCGTAATAGTATGCGCATTGGATTTTCACGCTGGCGATTCGGGTTTAATCCCCTTTGTTTCCATAAAAAGTTTTATCACATTTTTCAGCTCAATTTTGCGGGTTTTTTTTTTTTCAGAATCAGACGGAAGACCTCTCGTTGCTCGCAACGAGTTTCTTTTCTAGTTATTATTATTTTTCTTCTTCCTGGGAAAATTTTGTCCTCAAGTGTTCTTGTAAACTACACATCTGACTAAGGTAAAATGTTTTTAGGGTCAGTAGATATGTTATGTAGATTTGCCGAACAAAGGTCATTTTGCACGCACGTGCTTGCAAGAGCGAGCACGTGCAACACGTAAAATGGCCAAAATAATGTATATTGCCTTAACTTTCCTAATTTTTTATGAAATGCTTTGAAACTCATAATGTAAGGATATATAAGTAGTATAGACAAGAGGACATGGTCAAAATAGCAAGATCTCGCGCGCATGCATGTGCGCTTTGCTCTGATTGGCTGAAACTAAAGTCTCAATATCTTTCTTGTTTTTTGACGAAATCCTTTGAAATTTTGTACATAGCCATGCATTTGGATATCATACAACATGATATATAGCAATAATCATGAAAACACGTGCATGCACGTGCGCTGCAATCTGATTGGCTGAAACTTTAAACTGCTATAACTCCCTTGATGTTCAACCAAACAGGATGGGATTTGGAACATAGATGTATATAAAGGACTTCTACAAGAAGGTATGGTCAACATGCATATGCATACACGTGCGTGTACGTGCGCTGCAATCTGATTGGCTGAAACTTTAAACAGCTATAACTCCCTTGGTTTTCAACCAAACAGGATGGGATTTAGAACATTGATAGACATAATGAACTTCTACAAGAAGGTATGGTCACCATGCACATGCATACAGTGCGTGTACATGCGCTGCGATCTGATTGGCTGAAACTTTAAACAGCTATAACTCCCTTGGTTTTCAACCAAACAGAATGGGATTTGGAACATAGATAGACATAATGAACTTCTACAAGAAGGTATGGTAACCATGAACATGCATACACGTGCGTGTACGTGCGCTGTAATCTGATTGGCTTAAACTTTAAACAGCTTAAACTTCCTTGGTTTTCAACCAAACGGGATGGGATTTAGAACATAGATAGATGTAATGGACTTCTACAAGAAGATATGTTCACCATGCTAATATATGCATGTGTGTGCACGTGAAATGGGTTAAATAAAAAGAAAATACACTGGAATGAGCAAATTTTTAAATACTTTTGGATAAAATATTCGAATACTAGTATTTAGTAAATAAAAAATAAATAGATTGTGTAGACAAGATGATATTGTCATTATGCACATGCATTCACATGCGCACGCGTGCAATGCTAAAATTTGAATGAACTTGGCGTTGTTAAAGTCTCAAATGCATAAGTTTTTGTCTTCTATAATGAAGCTTACAGGGAATATGGCACCAAAAGGGAGTTGGGGAGCATTTGGGGAACATCTGTAACGGTCCCCGTTACAATTAGCACTAGTTTTAAATTATGACTATATTTGGATTCTCTTATTGCAGACTACTCCAATATTCATAATTCTTTATAGTACCTGTAGTCAAAGATCCAGGGCATATTGTCTGATTCTTAAGACCATCTCCTGAGTTTGATAAATTTTTAAACTGGGGCAGGTTATTGACAGATAAGTTGATATAACAGGGACTTTAATATCCTTGTTTAAAGGCAGCATTTTGTAAATTCTAAGGTAAATTGTCATTATGACCTAGTTAGCAAATATAACTAATTACTGGGTCATATTTTAGCTGACTTTTTTATACCAATTGTTAGACATTTGTTTGTGACAAGACCTTAATTCCTTGAATGTGAACTTTGATGAATTGACCTTCTTTTGAAAACAGATTTTTCTTTTTTACTTTGGCCTTAACTTTTCATTGTTTTGTGCTATGACTGTCATATTTCATGTGTATTCCTTATGAAAAGGGTTTTCCTTGAGGTTTCACCCTCTTTTAATAAAAACTTTAACCTTTGCCCAAATTTCTTAATAGTTCATGCACTGGCTTTCATATTTCAAGGGTACATTTGCTTTTTTTTAAATTGTTATTGACTATGAATTGACACCATAACAATAATTAAGCTATAAACCAGCAGCTGGTAATTACATTTACCAAACACTGCCACAAAACTGATCCACTGAGTGATTTTATCTGATGCTGAGTTTGACTGACTACAGAACATTTATCTAGACACAGTCAACATCAGAAGCCTCCCTCCTTATTATAGTACAGACAGTGTTTCTAAGATTAGAACACCTACTAATATCATACATATTTCATGAGCTCTGTTAAAATTCTCTCATACAATGAGGGAGGCTTGCAGTCTCTACCCGGTACCTTTTACATTGTGCAGCAGGAATTTCATCTTATTTGGACACCTGTTTATTGTTTTGGAGGACCCCCATGTGCAGTTATTAATTGACTGGCATATGTCCGAGTTATTATTAGAAAATCATCAATGTACAACTATAATAACTTTTGTTGTGATCATGCATACCTTATTACTGGTTTCACTTTTATTTTTGATCTTTGAAGAAGATTCATCATCACTCCGAAGACACCGGCATTTTCTTCTTATCACATCCGAAATCTGTGAAAAAAGATATATGCGTCACAGTTGTGCATAATTATACATGTCTCTCCAACATTTCAGTATTTAGTATTGCATGATTGTATATCATGTATTAATTTTCATGTGATACTCATTGTAAAAATAAGTTTAGAAAGATCTGGTGTATAAAAAGAAAATGAATATTTTTCTGAAAGCTTTAAATATTAAGTGAATTAAAATGTATTTTGTTTGACTGATGAATTTTTAAAAAATGTAAATTTAACCATAAAAATACTTACTGATCTATTCAGCACACAATGGAATAAAAATATGAAGAAACCCTGTAAATCAAACAAGTCTTTGATGAGACTATAGCTCTACTGGTTTTAACATGAAATTAACAAGCATGTTACATTTCCATTCTGAACTTTTTAAAAGATGCATCAAATACATCAATATTTTTGTTTTCATTTTAGGCTAAGTGGAGCAGTACATATTAAAATAATTTGAAGGATTACTAATTCTTTGCAGTTAATTACAGACTCAGGTATCAATGAAAAAAGGCACACAAAAAACAATTAGCTGACAAATGGATAAGCTCTTCAGGGATACATGTACAATGTATTATCAAAAGAGGTGATAATATATCTGACTTACAGTTTATGGACTTTATAGACTTAATAATAATTGAAATCAGTTTTATGGTTACGTAGATGGCAAAGTATAAAACAATCTAATGATAATTAATCTTAATTGTATAAGTCCCCACAATATTTTATGTACGCTCAATTTAAATCTTTCCTGAACATTAAAATTACGGTATAACCTTATATCAATGTTAATAGCAGATCTATTCTTTCAGAGTTTATGTGTAAAAGTCTCTTTGTACAGTCTATATAAGTCCTGAATTATTTAGTTTAATTTTTTATCCCAGAAATAGGCTTCAAATTAGATTGATTATTAACATTGGCATGAAATGCCATAGCATGAATAAAAAGTGGGTTTATTGATAATATCAATGTAAAATGCTATCATTTACAACACCCAAGAGAAGTCTAAGTGAAAAAACCACAAACTTTCCTAAATCATCTCTGGAGAATCGTTTCCCTCATATGATAAAACATTTCCAAGTACATTTTTTTGCAGGTAGTAGTTTATAATGAAATATCATTTTTTTATGATCTGTATAAAAATATCCAATAAAGAAATGGAATTATTCATCATATTGAAATTGAAAATTTTTATCATTCCTATAGAGTTGTCACATATACATGTAGTACATTGTACTGACAAATCTTTTAAACTACCTAGAAAAAACTCACTCCTGTTGATTTCTTATTTACTGTTAAAACAAATATAAATATTTTAATCTTATCATAATGATAGATTCTGAGGAAAGCAGCTAACTTAATGGGGATTAATTTTCAACTTACAGTGGAGCCTCATTTATCCCTAACTTCACAGTTGTACAGATTTGTAGGGAACAAAATTTATATGAGGGTTGATTCAAAAGTATTATCACAACTACATGTACTACAAAATCTGTAATAAACAGATGTTATCAAGAACTAGAGTAGGGATAATGAGGCTTCACTGTATGTTCTGTGATATTTCTTACCTGTAGTGAGTTAAATATAGTGAACAGGTACTGAAATATGATGGTACTAGAGTTTACAGACAAAATTCCAAAAATCCATGAAATCCCTAGGATAGGGGCCAGAACTGCTACACTGCGCACACCAGCCCTAGAGAGAAAAGTAAAAAAGGTACCTCAGATGCAGAAGACTAATGGTAAATTTAGCCATTTAAATTTTGGAAAGCAAAGTTGTATGATGTAAACTGTAGTTATTACCTGACTTTGTCCTGATGTGATTTACTCATTACGGCCCTGGTAGAAAACAGTGCCCTTAGTACTATGGCTGTTATTATCAAATTTACCTGTAAGGGAGATAATCAATGATCAAAGGGACTTAAGCATGAACAAGTCATTCCTTCACATTATAAGTATGGCAATGAGGGAATATAGGAGAAAATATAGTTTATTTTATTTACATAGACTATAAACTGTACTAAAAACCACATTTGGTCTGCATAATGTATCCTTGACCTTTCTCAAATCCTTATGTGCTACAATGTACTTTTCTGTAGTTACTAAGTTATAAACACTAATTCCATAAGAGACAACAGATATAAATAAACAAATGGGGGCGTAATGATATAGTGGGAGGCAATAGTCCGTACTCCCCCTTGACTTGGCTCAGTGCACTAGTACTGGAGAATTACATGCTGTCATGTAACATTAATTGCTGAAGACAGTATATTACACTAACAGATATCACATAAAAACCTGAAACATTACAGTGCATTGTTAAGCTCGTTAAGTTAATGCTCAGAGTTGAGTTAGCCTATAACTTTAAAATCTCTTTGATATTTAGGCACAAGAATGTTGTCTGCAAGACAGAGGACAAGTGACTGGTGACTTAAATAGTTCATCCTGCAGTGAACTTTATGTACTTTTTTGTACTTATAACTAAAAACATGTGGCAAATTGGAAAATGTTCAGACAAATTTTTTTTAGGAGTAATGTTTTAATAAACATTTATTAAACAGAATTCTAAAGGATATATCGTAGAAAATGTCTTACCACAATAATAATAGAAGCTGGAATCACAAAGGCATAAATAACTCCTTCTTCAATGGTTAGCCAGCAGCTGTAACAGAAAGGAAACTTTGCGGTAAAAACTCCCTTATAAGGAGGGGCATCTGAAAAAATGCAGTCCTGTTCACATGTAAACTTACAATTTGTCATTGCCATATCCCTGTAGTTCTGTTGCTCCCATAGATATGCCAACAATTACCAATGGTATCCCTAAAACATTAAAAAATAACAATGGATTAGCACAACTTTAAACTTGTGCAACCAATCTAAAAATGGTATCCCTAAAACATTAAAAAATAACAATGGATTAGCACAACTATAAATTAGTGGAATCAATTTTAAATTTTGAATTTTTCACTGTAAATTTTTAAAGATTTTTTTTTCATCATTTGAAAGGATTGATGGAGGGGGTAAATTCGATTAAACTAGTAAACAAATTGTTGCTTGATTTTGTTCAAGTGACTGTGAAACCTCAATTAAAACCTAAAAGTTAGCACAATATTTGTCCAAAGTACAGCAATGAACTTAATCTTGTAATGGCTATTTCATGCATAGTCCAACTCCCAACCCCAAATAAAACTATTATAAGGTATTTTGGAAGAAATCTTTAATAGGATCTCTCTAAATGAAGAACATTTTGGCAGACATCAAATAAAAAAAAACAGCAACCACAATGTCATTAATTACAGCTACATGTATAATGAATTTGAAAGAAAATGTCTACATTTTGATTGAAAACACTCATACAATTTTGATCAGTTAGAGCATCAAAATACTTGGGAATAAATCTGCTCAGAAAAACTTAAACCTAGGATACTGACACCAATGCTGTGGGCATTGCATAAGCAAGTTCCCCCAATTTCAATGATGTGTGCTTAAAATTCATAAGGCAACTGAAATAACTCCAAGCTGGAAGTATTAGACAAACATATCCATAATAAGCAAAAGCTAGAAAACCTAATTCACTCAAAGCTTAGCTACAGAGGATAAAAGTACTCACCCCATGCTAGAGGCAGAAGAACCTTGACCTTGGAGTTGCTCCAGAAGACCAGGATGACTGACACAGCTATAGTGATTCCCTCTGCCAGCATTAGGAAGAAAGCCACCAGGAAAAAGTACTGCAGAAGGACAGCTATAGCTGTACACAGAATCTGAGAATACATGAGACGTACATACATGTAAAGAACAAAGTCTCAGGTTGTGGGATGTGACAGCAATTCAAAGTGAATTTAAAGAAAGTTCAGGTTACAACAATTTTATCTCAAAGATAAAAAATGGATAAATGAATGGCTGAAAAACTGGTGAGAAGTTGAGTTGAGCTAAAAATCCAGTGAGAAGTTTGACATAGTCTAACCTTATTCTGTGTCTGTTCCACACCCAGGATGAAGATGGTCAGTGCTATTGTCAGAGCCAAGCAGAGGTTCAGCAGAATCTTACTCTTGTCTGATTTTACATGCCTATAAAATAAAGATAGAGAATATAAAGACTTGTACTCCCGCTGGATTGACATTTATGATGTCAAGAGCATTAAGGACTGACACCAATTTTGCAGGAGGTGAGCTAAAATTGATTTCTGATAAAATGCTACATTTTTAATGGTTCAGAAATCTTTTGGAAAAAAATTAACACTAATTTTTAGTCTAATTAATCATAAAGATTTAACTTACATGTAAATTATCATGATATAATAGCACATTTTTAACACCAAAATAAACTCCCCAAAATGAAGGTCAGATTGCTTTAAAAGAAACGCCCATAAAATGGGGGTGGGGGTGGACGATGACAGACCTCCAAAACATGAGATGACAAACTGCTGTAGCCAAGAGTCCAGCAATGGAGATTGTACATCCAATGATGGAGATCAGACCAAGTATGTCATTCTCAGACTCAGACTGAAAGAGATAAGAAAAATAGGTCTCCTATACTGAAAGAGATCATAAAATATATGATATACTGAGATTGTGAATATATGTCTTTCATACTGAAAGAGGTTGTAAATATATGTCTCCTATTTTGAAAGTGATCATAAAATATATGACTCCAATACTGAAAGAGATCATAAAATTTGGGCCTATGTCTCCTACACTTAAAGAGATCATTAAAAATTATTTCTCTTATACACTCCTCTGTAATGGAAGAGATCATGAAATATGTCTGCTATACTGAAGGAAATCTTGACATATGTCTCCTTTACTGATACATACATTAGGGTGAAACAGAATAATTGATTCTGCCATTTTTTTTCTACAGTGATGGCAAAATTCTTTTTTTATTACAGAGATGGCAAAGTATGATAATAAAAGGATTTAAATTTAGAAGAAAGGCAGACAATCTTAAAGTTTACATATTAGTCTGGTTGTGAATACTACCTTAATTAATAAACTGAAGCTTTGATAAAATTCACCTGAATATTTATGAAGATTTATTGATTTAATAAAAATGTTAAATTCTTATGATCTGAAGATGTGAATCTTTGATGCCTCTGTGTGGTAATTTTTTCAAAAGTAGGTCAAGATCAAAATACCCTATAACACAGTTTAAATCCACTTGTGATGTCACTCTTTCAAAGATAACTTGAGATTTAAAAATTTCTCACCACTTCTACAGAACTCATCAGAACAGCAAAGTTGGTCATGTGATTACAATGACAGGTGACCCGGGTAGCGTTCCTAAAAACGGTGTAACAGCCTCGGTCTGACCACGCACTGAAAGGAAAGGGGACGGCATTAGTTTACATATTGTAGTGTACCAGTAGAAACTACAACTTCATTTACTCTTAATTTTTTTTCTACTTTTTACCTGCAAAACCTTTCCAGGTAAAGTTTATAGATGAATCATCCTAATATTAATTTACTTATCAAAATACACCAATGTTAAATTGAAATCATCTTTGCAATGTACCGCGGAGTTTTCAGCTCACTACAAATAGTGGAGCAGACCATAACCCTCGACTTAAAAAGATGCAGTAGAATTTGAGTTGAAATTTGAAACAAATCTTCAACTCACCTTTGATTAAAATCCCAGTAACTGCATATTGCATTTTCATCTCCAATATCCTGTAATTACAGTTATAAAAGTGTTAATTCATCTTGTACCATGCACCATTTGCATCCACTGAATACTGAAGATTCAGGCAAATAATCATGATGGTTTTAATTTCACTGTGTTTGTGATTTATCAGTTTTAAAACCATCATGAATGCTAACATTAGTTTTATAAAACGTTTTTTAAAATGCTTATACAAACTTTGTATTAATTTCTTGCACATGAAATTAAAACGATCGGGATTGGTACTTTTGTTTAGAAATCATGAAATTTTAACACTGTGACCGTGGAATCAAAACAACTTAGAGAATTCAGGTGACAATGATATACTGTTACAGTAAAACTCGTTTAGGATGAACACAGATATTGCATATTCACGGATATAGCAAAGTTATCTTGGATCCTCATTAATCTATATAAATTTAACGAAATTCTTATTCAGATATAACAAATTACTATATAATGAAGTAATTTCATAGGTCCAAGTGACTTTGATATAACCAAGTTTTACTTTAAACGTACATCAGTATAATTTATATATGTATCATAAATTCTGATATTTTGTTGAAAAATTCACTAAAATCATGTGGTCTATGAATTAAAAACTTTGATAAGTGATACATATGTATAATTTCTTCTGATAAAAACATAATCAATGAAATGACATGCACCTGTTGTAGTACGAACTCAAGTTTCAGAGGTGGATCTAACTTTTCTGTTTCTCCACTGGCAAGGGAAAATGCAATGATGTCCGTATTTATCAAGTTGCTGAAAATAAAAAAAAAAATCAATGCTTTTAAAAGATTTTTGAATACACTTCTTTAACTTTCTATCCTTGCTAGTTCTGTGAAATGTGTTTTTAACGCACGACAAAAACGGATAGCAATAGGTCACCTGAGTTACCTAAAAACAGATAGAAGTATGTCTTTTTTTAAGATTCTTCAAGAGTATGATTATTCATTAATTTTTATCAAATATTTGTCAATTGTAGTTATTTGACTTTGTATTTTCTTTTAGATGGTTAACATGAATAATGATGCAGCAAGTGTAAAAACACAACAATCAATAAATATTCAGTTTTTTCTAATTATAAATCAAGTTTACTGTTGTGTAGGTTGAATTCCACATGTGTCTACAACAAGAATTTCTTCAAATCTGGTTTACCTAAAGAGGTGATGGTATGATGACATCAAGGTTTGCATCTTTCTGCTATATCATTTGTAATTACATGTATACATGAACAAGCTATTCCAATCTGTATGGTATAGGGATTATGTAATACCTTACTTACCAATAATTTCACATTTTATGATTTGATGTAATCTTTTCTTATTTCATTGTAGAAATCATCTGAGGTAATATGCTAGGTAGCAGTAATTATATTCTATGGCATTCATAATTAAAATAACATCGTGGGTACATCATATATTATTATCACCATGGTAACCTTGCTTACCATAAGAAGTTATACATGTTAGTACATGCAACCACTAAAAACTGAATAATTAAAAAAAACCTTGAGGGAATATCCATTAAGATAAAACAAAACTAGAAATAGGTACATTAAGGACATGAATCCCTTGAAGATGAAAATTTGTATTAGGGTATGAATTTTGATGAGAATATCTCGAATATTTTTTTTTAATTGAAATCTTAAACAGTGGAGAAAGATGATTAATTACCATCAAATTATGTATAAATTTTGCATACAAGAAAATATCTTGAAGAAAAGTGAGGTAAAGGTCATACGAAAATTCAAGGACAAAACTTTTTTATGCCATTGTCAGAATAGCTCTCACTTGTAAATACCGGTACAAGCATATATGTAATAAAAATATCTTGAATGGTTTCTTTAAAACAGAGCTAAACACAAACTATAAAAAAAAAAAGTAAGGTCAAGGTCAAAGGAAATGTCAAGGTAAAAAAATGTTCCTGCAGTTGAATGACTTATTTCAGTATGTAAAAGCATATGACATTTGATAACACATTTCTTAAATGATTTCTCTAAGGTCAAATTCTAGTAAATGAAAGATGCCTACAGATTTATCAAATTTGAAAAATAAATTCCTTTAATGATGCTTTTTAACTTTAGCTAGGTCAAATAAGGTGTTTCAGGACATAATTTGTAAGTAAACAAGGTGAAAAATCATATTTTTAACTGTCATTTCCAATGAAAAATTAAGAAAAGCAGTGGTGAATATGGGATTTTTTTCCATATCTGCCAAAGAAAATATATACATGCAGATTGCCTTCAGTCTTTCAGAAAATGGTAATTTGTATGTTCATGTCCTCTTCTTTGAAATAATGTCAAATTTAAAAAAGGTATCAGGACTACTTTTCATGTCATTTCAAACGGAATTCCATGAAAATACTTTATTTTCTACATAATTCTATAAGAGCCGTAAAGTAGTAGAAAGTGATAATGATGTCATGGATCTAGCACCAAGAAGTCAATCTAAAGACATTTACTAGATCTTGACCTTAAAATTGACCTATATACTATAATTGTAGATTTAAACAAGATGTGTTTGTGAAACACTGATGCCCCCGGCACCAAAAGTAGGGTATTCTCACTGGAAATAATCGTGAAATTTGAAAGTAGGCTAATTTTTAAGTTTTTTCAATGAGTACAAAAATCTCCAAGGTCAAGGTCTAAAGGTATGGGTAATTGATATCCAATGAAAGGTCTTGCCACCTAGAATACTTATGTAGAGTATGGAAGCCCTAGCCGTAACGGTTTAGAAGTTATCATACCTTATCATATGGCCAGGTTAATTTTTTTTAAAAGTAGGTCAAACTCCAAGGTCAAGGTCAAAGGGTCAAACGTTTTTGTTATCAAATAAAAGGTCTTGTCACATGGATTAAATACGTGAAGTATACAAGCACTAGCCCTAACCCTTTAAAAGTAATGGTCAAGGTTTGCTTTTTAAAGTAGGTCAAGGTCAAAGGGTCAAAGTACTTGGTATCCAATGAAGGGTCTTTTCATTAAGTTTACATATATGAAGTATGAAAGCCCTATCCCTTACCGTTCAAAAGTTATAGCCAAGGTTAAAGTTTTTTCACAGGTACAAAAATCTTCAAGGTCAAGGTCAAAAGGTCAAGGTTGTTGGTATCCAATGAAATGTCTTGCAACAAATAATGCATATGTCAAGTATAAATGTCCTGGTACCTACTGTTCAAAAGATATTTACAAAGTGAAAGTTTAATATTTTCATGAAAAAGTGGGTCAAACCCCAAGGTCAAAGTCAAAAGTTCACAATTGGTGGTACCCAAAGAAAGGTCCTGTCACAAGGAATACACATGTGAAATATAAAAGTCATGGCTCCACTATATCAAAAGTTATGGGCAAGGTTAAAGTTTTTGCGGACAAACAGACAGAGAGACAGACAGACAGAGAGACAGACAGGACAAAAACTATATACTCCCGAAACTTCGTTTATGGGGGCATAAAAAAGAAACAGTCAATGGAAGATAAAAAATGTTGCAGTTGAATAGCTCTCATCAATATGTATCAGCCTATTAAGTTTGATAAAAATACCTTGAATGGTTTGTTTAAAACTGAGCTTTGAAATGAGCTAACACAAAGTATGATGGAAGGACAGAAGGACCAAAGATGGACATTGTGCCTTGGCCATATTCATGGCAGGGCATAAAAATACCTTTCATTTTCCCTTATAATTCTTTTTTCACATCTTTTTGTCACTGTATCTCCTTAAAATTTTGGCATTTACCAAAAACACAGCAAACAATTAAGGAAGGGAAAAGTGCTAAGAGCATGTGCTTTTAGGAAAATTTGTTAATTTCCTTTTTAAAGTAAGTAAGGTACCATTCCACAATACTAACAGTACACTGAAAATTGCTATATTATATTATTTACTTCTACAAATAATGACTGATCCCTGAAATCTTTATACAAGAACTGATCCCTAGAGTCCTCTGTTTGACAAAATGAGGATTGGTGTATTATGAGTCCCCGAAGGAAAACTTGGTAAAGCCTGACATACCCCCCATATAAAAATGATGATGTTACACTTCAACAATGACAGTCGCTCCAGTAAAATATGCAATATCACTCATATGTTCCTTGTCGAGTATCAATAATTGATACTCCGCATTTAGGCAATAAATTTGTTATTAGCAGTTTGAATTCTAATGACAATTTCTCTAAGTTCATTAGATTAAAGAGGAAAAAAGTGGAATATCACTTAGCGAGCATGTTCTTATTAAGCAGTGGTATGGCCCTGAACAATTCACACTGATAAAAGGCAGTGTAGGGGGCTAATGATCTGTGAAATGGGCAGACAACCTATCAATCACACGGACAGTTTTAGTTCACACCAACTTTTCCCTGTCCCTGTAGTTATCCATGTTTATCATACGTAAATTATTTGCTGCTAGGGACTCTTAGGATCGGAATCCTCTCTCGCACAGTACATTCACAACAGAAACTAATGTGGGTTAAATTAGAATGAAGATAGGTAATGTATATGTTCCTTGTGGTCAATTCTGACATACTTTATGTTAGAGACTGAGAAGAAGTTAGTATCTGTGGAGACTGATGAAACCCACCTTAAATCAGAACTCTGAGTACCTGTGGAGTCTATAATACACACCTGTTTTGTGAGGCCTTCTTTGGGAACAGATCTGATAATGTTTTGTAATATGTTGCTGCATAGTCCACTGTGTCATTTTCTGTAAAAAATAGATAGGTAAATAGAAATACCTGGTACATTGCATATTTTAACAAGAGGCCCATGGGCCTTATAGGTCACCTGAGCATCTGATGCAACAACTTTCCAGTGATTGAATTTGGTCCATGTTTTAAGCTATATGCTACATAAAGGCATTCACAATTTTTAAAGAGTTACCATTGCTCATCATATATACACTTAGCAATTGCTTAGTTTTGTTACTTAATACTCATAGGCAGGGTAGGGGAACAAAAATGAATTTCAACTAATCAGTAATAATCAGCAATAATCAGAAGTGCCCCTACCACACATAAGCCCCTGACCGTAGGTCCACATATTGCACAATTTTTTTAAAAAGGCACCCTTGCCTATCAAAAATGTTTGATTAATATACCAAGGAGCAGATTTCAAACAATTAGGACTAATTCATTTTCAGTATATAAGTAGAGCCCCCATCTATGGTACCCCTGGGGCCTTGAAATTCACAATTCTGGAAGGGGGACCCTTAAGCTTGCTCATCTTAACTATATTAAGTAGTTCATCTGCTTAATACCAAGGAGCTGAAAAGAAGATTTTCAAAGAATTCATGCATTTTTACTATAGAATCAATAGATCCCCACCCTAACACCAGAACCCCTCACCCTGGGGCCATGAAATTCATAATTTTGGAAGAGGCAGCCTTATTCAACATAACTATGTATTTGGTTTGTTTATTAAATGCCTAGGAGCAAAGAAGAATAATTTCAAAGAAATAATGCATTTTCACAATATAATCTATATAGCCCCGTCCTAGCACCTAAGAACCCCTCACCCTGGGGCCATAAGATTCAAAATTTTGGAAGAGGCAGTCTTATTCAACATAACTATGTATTTGGTTTGTTTATCAAATGCCCAGGAGCAGAGAAGAAGATTTTCAAAGAAATTATGCATTTTCACTTTATTATCTATATAGCCCCGCCCTAGCAGGCTAGCACCTAAGAACCCCCAACCCCAGGGCCATGAATTTCACAATTTTGGAAGATACAGCCTTATTCAACATAACTATGAACTTATTAAGTTTATTTAATGCCCAGGAGCAGAGAAGAAGATTTTCAAAAAATAATGCATTTTCACTATATAATCTAAAAAGCCTCACCCTAGCACCCAGATCCCCTGACCCAGGGGCAATGAATTTCACAATTTTGGAAGAGGCAGCCTTATTTAACATAACTATATACTCATTTAGTTTATTTAATGCCCAGGAGCAGAGAAGAAAATTTTTTAACGAAATAAGGCATTTTCACTATATACTAGTAATCTATATAGCCAACCCTAGCGCCTAAGAAACCCTCATCCTGGGGCCATGAAATTCACAATTTTGGATGGCAGCCTTATTCAACATTACTATGTATTTGGTTTGTTTATTTAATGCCCAGGAGCAGAGAAGAAGATTTTCAAAGAAATAATGCATTTTCACTATATAATCTTTTTAGCCCCACCCTAGCACTAGAACCCCTGACCCCAGGGCCGTGAATTTCACAATTTTGGTAGAGGACTCAATGCTGCATGGTTATAATCATGCAAACAATTTGACTGCTTTGTGTCCAGGAGTAAAGAAGAAGATTTTTAAAGATTGCATTAATTTTAGTGGTTTTGGCCCCACCCCTCAGGCCCCAGGGGGTCAGGGACTATGAAATTCACAAATTTTGTTCCCCTTTACTCAAAGATGCTTTATGCTAAAATTGGTTGAAATCGGTTGAGTGGTTGCAGAGAGGAAGCTGAAAATGTTCAAATGTTAATGCACGACGCAGACCCGCACGACGCACGATGACGGACGAAAACAGATAGCAATAGGTCAGTAAACTCATGTGACCTAAAAAAAAAATAGAACAATCCAAATGGGACAAAATACCCCCCGCTGGGTTTTTCAGAAGTAAGTTTTTCCATAATAAAGATATGTACACATGAATTATATAATTTTTCTTCCAGTGACCTTGAAGTTCCCCAAATGACTCAAGGTCAAGACACACCCTTGGGTCATGGGCAATCTTTGTGTGAAATGAGAACCTATCAAGTTTATCCATAAGAAAGATATGGACCGGACATGAATTATAAAATTTTTCTTCCAGTGACCTTGAAGTTCCCCAAATGACCTTGGGTCAAGGTCATGACACACCCATAGGTCATGGGCAATCTTTGTGTGGAGTAGTAGATTCTAATGTCCCTCCATAAGAAAGATATAGACCAGACATGTTTGCACAGACAGACGGACAGACAGACAGATGGACAGACGGACAAGGTGATTCCTATATACCCCCCCAAACTTTGTTTGCGGGGGGTATAAAAACAGATGTATTTGTGAAACACTGATGCCTACCCTGCACATATGGCAGCTCATGGCAGAAGTTAAATTTTATCTTAATGCAACTCAAACTCTAACTTGGTCACGAGATCAAAAATGTCAGTACCCAAAGAAATATTTGTCTCAAAGAATACACACAGTAAAATTTGAAAGCCCTAGAGGTGGCTATTAAAAAATAATGCTTATAAGATTCAAATTTTAAAAAGTTATTCAAACTTCAATGTCAAAATCCATAGGTCAAAATATGGGGAAGGTCTTGTCTGACATGAAATGATTTGTAAAATATGAAAACTTTAGCACCAAGTATTCACAAGTTATGGCCATAGTTAATTTTTTTAAAAAGTAGGTCAAGCCCTTAGGTCAAGTAAAAAATTAATATGTTTTTACCAAAGGGAAGATCCTGTCCCAGGGTGTACACCAATAAAGTATGAAAGCCTTACCCCTAACTGTTCAAAAGTTATGACCTATGTTGAACTTTGTTAAAATTATGCAAAAATAGTTCAAACTCCAAGGGTCAAATATGTTGATTATGCTACTTTGTGAATATACCCAATCATGGCTTTGCTACTCTTAATACTGTAAATCACTTTTTATTCGCGAGAACTTTATTTTCGCGTAATTACGCGAGACAGTGAGCACGGGAAAATTTCATTCTCGCGTATAATAGTATTCCGTAAGATTATATAGAGAAATATTACCAATTCGTGAAAATTATGTCTCGCTTATAAAGAGTCAATGACTATCTCGCGAAAATAAGGTGTCGCGAAAATTTAGTGATCTACAGTAGGAAATTTAAACATTTTTCTTTGTAAAACTTTGATTGTCCATTTTTTCCCCTACCTTAAACCCTGGGTGCCATGATGTGAAAGAAAAAAACTTGAACTTACATGATATAAGGAAGCTTTCAAACATGAAGTTTCATCTTTTTAGGTCAATTTTGACCTGACACATGTGACTGCTGACCATTATTTCCTCTCACCTGACACAATTCTCCTTAGTGTCCTCTCCTTCAGCTCTATAATTCCTTTAAACTCAGTGTTGGGGTTTAGTTTGGAGGCAGGGAAGGTGATGTCTTCTAATGCCGACTTCTTATACTCAACAACTAAAGAGGAAAATACAGTTCAGCTTCAGTTTCTCAGATATCTTGAATGCCATGACATGCCAAAGAAGTTAAACATCCATCCCATTGTATTAGTATTATATTTTAAACTAATTGAAAGAAAATTTTATTATGAGGAATGGATATCATAGCTACACTTTGCAGCTTATATGTATAAGGAATAAATCTCTCACACCTAGGTTATATATTTGATAGTTATTAAATTATTCCTTAATTTACATTGTTATGTATCATATATAATTTTCCAGTATATATGGCTTAATATGCTTAAGTATGTACATTGACAGGGTTATCCCCCTTCTCATAAAAAGCCTCAAATACATAAAGAAATAAGAAAAAAATACCCCAGGAAAGAGCTTAGTTGTTCTAGCAGACATCAATGAGGTGTGATTTTAGCATTTTTGAGGTTTTTTTCTTTATAAATCAAGAGAAGAATTCTTGAGATCCATAGTTTTAATTTATAATTTCAAAAATAATATTCATATGAAACAATCAATATATACATGTAATTTTATTAATAGATACAGAAAATAGATTTTTTGATATTTGATATCAAAAAATTGAATTTTAGATATCAGAAAATATTTTTTTGATAAAGAAAAATGATTACATTTTGATATCACATAATTTCTAAAACTGTGTCTGAAAGATGTACCAAACACAGTGCAGCTGTCCTTAGTGTCAGAAAGTGGGAGGATAATAGGAGGTTAATTACCGATGTTCTGTTGGGCTAAAGTCTTTGTTTCTCCTTTGGGAAGTCTCTTTGTAACACTGTTTCCAAACTCATGCACTGCATCCATCAGTTCTGCAGCTTTGTTTTTACCCCTCTGTAATTTAAAATTATACATTTTCCAGCATTCTCAAGTCTTTATTGGCAGAGTTAAAGAGAGATAACTCTTGATTGTCTAAAATTTCAGTAAACTAGCTACTATAAAATTCTTACCCTGGTTTGTAAATTATCCCACACTAGTTTAATGTCTTCCTTTAGAACATTATTTACAGAGAACAGGAATTCCTTCAAGAAAAAAAATGTCCATTTATAATTACCAAAAAATTTTTTATGTTTACAAATCCGTGCAATTTAGCAGCAGAGGAAATATATTACATGTATAATCATTGTTATCCAAAATCATTGCAAGACATAATTATAATCTTTTTTAGCAGCATATAAGGCCCTGACCTGTGTATCTGACTCCGTAACTAGGTCATCCCTGCCCGCGGAGATTGCTGCTACCTTGGAGATGATGTCGACACTGGTATCCAGGTCACCTGACGTGATGTTTTTGTCGCTCGTGATTTGGGCCGTCTCCTCGGAGAAGTCCTTCAGTACACCTGTGATGTTGTTTGTGTCGTAACCGTCCCGCACCTGGGTCACCTGTCGGTTGGTATAGTTATAGAAATCAGAATTTCCGATTAGGTTAAACTGAATTTACGAGGAGTTATTTCCCTTTATGAGCAATGCACTATGTGATTCTTCAAAAGCACTGGATTTCACAGCTAACAAACACAAACTTTTAAAAAAATAAATCTGCTGATAATTAAACATAATTATGTTTAAAAAGAAAAACAGAAGACAAATTTACCAAACTTTTTAAAAGTTAAAAAAGAATAACAATAATTTTTTTCTTTATGTTCAAAATCCATATAATCTTAATATTCTTTGAAAAGTTTAGAGCATTTATACCGTATATGTCCTATAAGTCGCCTATAAGTCGGTATTTTGGGAGTTAATTATTTGTTTAAAATTCTATGTCCGACTTATAGGCGAGTCATAAAGATATTGGTATTTTCCGGAGGCTAAAAGGTAGTATCTTATTTGCATGTCCGACAATTATCAAAGAAAATGTCTGGATATACAAGATAATTTATGTATTCTTAGATTATATACATAAAGTACAGGTATTTACATATTTTAATAATTTTATTTGTATTTTAAGTGAGCATTGCCCCTTTTTTCATAATTTAAGATCAGATATCAGTGTCATTTCGAAAAATATTAATTGAAACCAGATTAAAACATCAATGGATTTACTTAAAACTGTCACCAGATTTTGGCAAAAAATTGTACCGACTTATGAGCGGGTCAATAGCAAATCCCACTAAAATAACGTCAAAAAATACAACCGACTTATAGGGGAGTATATACGGTAGTACTAAGTACTTTATTTTAGAAAATTATAGACAAAACATAATTTTCCTAATATTTTGAGAAGATAAAGTTTCAAAAACGTGAGGCCATCATTAAATAATTTTTTGATTGATGTACTCTGACCCACCTTTTTTTAAAAATTCATTTTTTATTGTTGACTGAAGTCATTTTTTCTAAATAGTATAAAAGCAGGATTTTTAAAATTAAAACAGAAATTGTAGCTTGCCTCCACAAAGATGCTGATTAGACTGCCTTTTACACACATAGAATCATCTGGATCCTCCCACCGTCCATCTGCTCCGCACCGCCGCTTCATCATACCTGTAGTTAGTAAGGATTCTACTTTACTATAATTTTATAAGGAAAATAATTGCATTACTTAACTATGACAAGACGTATTCATTATGATTTAGCTTATTAGTCTAAAATTTAACATTCCAGTCATATTGTCTACGATTGTCTACGATATAGCACCTCAGAACATGTTTTTGATTATAAAGATTACAAAACAACAAACTAAGAATGTAAAGAGACAAGATGACAACATTATACAGTTAACTCTTAAGTACATAAGTACTGACCTATGTAGCCTACAGGGCACGGCTTGTAGTCAGACAAAGTGGCATAAACTGCTTCCCATACTGTTCCATCTAACTCCTCCTTAGGACACACCAAGTTAGCTGAAGTGTAAAAGTAAATGCAATATGTACATTTCATGACTGTTTAATAATTGCATATTTTCTATCCTGTAGCCTTTTGGAAAGGAAAATGATGTTTATATCAGGAGGATATAATTCAGCCATACTTTCAGTGTAAAAACCGAGGTGGAAAATAATTATACACTTTTTTCAGTGGGTGGGGTGGCATTGTAGCTCTCTGGTCATCTATCCCAATCCTTTTTTAGACCAGTGAGATATGTGCAGATCTGCAGCTGGCATTACCTGAGCTATACACATTGATCTGAGCAAAGACTCAGCCAGCCTTACCTGATTTATACATTGATTCAGACTCACCTGAGCTATACACATTGAGTTGGACAGTCCTACCTGAGCTATACACATTGAGTTGGACAGTCTGAGAGCATGTTTTACCTGAGCTATCCACATGTCTTACCTGAGCTATACACATGTCTTACCTGAGCTATACACATGTCCTTACCTGAGCTATACACGTTGAGTTGGATAGTCAGCGAGCACGTCCTGTCCTGGGACTTGACGTATCTCACTCCACAGCTGTAAGTCTCAGAGTGCTGGGCTGACACAATGTTAATGGTCTCAGAGTAATGGGAATCTGGTGAAATCTGGTACTCATCTAACAAAGACAACAACACGTTACACTTTACTGATTAAATCATCTAACAAAAGACAACATAGTGGTACACTTAACTGGTTAAATCAAAGTATACTGATAAACTTGTAAAGAATTTAGGTTCAAATCAGTTCATGATTTTATAAACTTCACAGCTGCTGTATTAAATTTAATTAAATTACCATCCAAGAAGTAAACAATGGAGATCCACTCTTACAGTACTAAAAACATAACTACTCAGCCATTCCCCTATCCATAATTTTATTTTTGGAAAAGGATGAGTGTGATCTTATTGATAAATGCTACCCAGCAGTTTGTATATACATAATGAATTTCATCAGATCAAAATGGGTTTCAGTTTATTTATGTAAAAAAAATCTTGTCTTTTCATTTATTTTTTCATGTTGGAAATTTAAATCAAATTAAATCAAATATCTAATTTTTTAATTATTGAAAATCAAAATGACAAAAGCAATTCATGCACTCTTTTTTAACTTAAATACAAATGAAGCACAAGACACACAGCCTCTGATGAGGCATTTACTCAAAGTAAGGTGGAAGGAAAAACAAGGAATCATGACTCCATCTCAAAATTAATTTAATATCTTTTAAATATTTCTTATACCAATTATTTATTTTAGATATGAAATAACCTTTGATTTAAAAAAAATGGCCACAGCTTAATATTCTACAAAGGTTTCTCTCTATTTTTCATCTAGTATAATATTTTCACCTTTATAAACCTTACACTAATTCCTATCATCCTATGTATACAGTGTTTTTTATTATATTACAGAACCTACTATGTGTAGAGGAGGAGAGTGTCCCCCCATTCTGACACCACACCAGGGTCAGGACATCATTGGCGGGAGGGGTGGGGGTGATTGTACACGTGATCTGGGCGGGGCTTCCTCTCAGCACTGCGGACTGTGGCGCTGTCATATTCACCGTGTAAATATTTATCATGGTGTCGTTACTTAGTGTCTCCTTACCAACGACTGCAACACATTCAACTTTGCCCTCTGTAACATATAAAACAATAGGCTTCATCGAGTTCATGCACGACCGTGTATCTATTATTGTCTTTTGTATGTTATTTATTGAACATCAAAAAATCTTCCTCCTCAGAATTAATCAGACAAGACAAAGACATGAACAAATATATATGGAAATGTAAAAAATGCAAACAAGAGCAAAACATCAGGTCTTATTCACAGGAATTAACACTCTATTGTCAGATGTTTATGTAGACCTTCATAACTCTCCCAATAATTCTGTCAATTAAACACTTCAATGGACATAATTTCTGGAGCCCACCTTTTGATTTAATTTTTTGTTACCTGTGTCCACCTTTTTTATTCCGTTAATGACCAGGTTACTGGTGTACAGAGTCGGGTCATAACTGTCTCGGTTGATCTGTGTTGTCTGTATTCGGGAATTGGCCAGCGGCTTTACGAGGCGCCCATTGATTCTCCAGCGTATCTGTAGAGCTCCATCCATGGATACTGCTGACACCAGACAGGAGATTGTCACATGGTTACCCAGGATCATGTAGTTGTCTGGCTTATACATTTTGATTCCTTTGATGTAGCCCACTACACAAATATAAGTTAAACCATTATAAAATAGTTATGTCATATCTCTTTCAATTTCATAGTAAATGTAGATGAAACTTTTTATGTCACTTTGAGAATATTGTTTTGGGGTCTCTTTAAACTTAAAAAAATTAAATAATTCCTTCTTTTAGGACATCCTAAGGTAGTTCCAAAAAATAAAAGGCTATTTGTATCACAGCAGGTTTTTTTTAAAATTTTGAATTCTTCATTTTCAAGGTCAAAGACGTACCTCCATCTCTAGCAACAAAAAATGAGGGCTCCACCAGAAGTCCCCCTAAATTCCCACTTTTTATGGCTTTATCCAGGACCTCCATGGCTGGCAGGGATTTGACATTGACATTCTGCAGTATCAATACATCTGCTATAGTACTCCCCTTCCTAAATATAGAAAATCAGTCTACAGCTTGTTCACATATAAAACAAAAATAAATATACAGAGGGTGGGTCTAGCCTTTCACCATTATGGTGCAGCAACAATTACTATTAGTGTAAAAAAGGGTGTTAGTGTAGAAATACATGTTATCCAAGGTTCTGTGCAATGTGACTTTCTGGATCCCACTTGGTCAATGTTTCCAATCTGAAGGACTATTGGAAAGGAACTTTGTGTGCCATATAATGCTACTATCCACTAAATTTTCACAATAAATGTTTTGGAATACCTTCTGAAACTTCACAAATTCCTATGAAATTTTCTACCAATATATGGCTATAGCATTAGGTGACTTAATACATTCTTTGGGACTCTTATGGAATTCTAGTGAAATCATTTTTTTTTTCTCAGGAATCATGCAAAGAACTTGTAAACAACATTTTTTACCTGTCTTCAGAATTCTCTGCTCTGAAAATTTGAGCCATATTCAGTAACTCACAAAAAACCTTTCTTAATGGAATCATGTTATCAATACATTGATCATAGATAGCTATCAAAAATATAAAGAAGGAAATAAAAACCATATTTTTCACTATATATAAGCTCCTATACATATAATATATTGACTTATATGAATTAAAGATATCACGTCAGTAAAGGTTCGTACCTGAACCCCACCACCTGGATTTCTCTGTACGGGATTCCTGCTGAGGTTAATTCCTGGGACATCTATGGAATGAATTAAGGTCATGAAAATTTAAACAAAATATTTCTATGGCTTCAATTTTCTTCATATTTATATAGAACAGAATCATGTGACTTGCTCACTGTTCACTACTCACATTTCCTGTGACTTGTGCTGCCACCTGTTTGGAGATATTAGAGCTAGGGTTCAACAGATTCTCCTGCCATTCTTGTGATCGGATCTTGATTGACACCACAAAGGTTGTGAACTTGGTTTCTGTAAGCAAAATGATCAATTCAATGAACATAAACTGTTGCAAGGGGTAAAACAGGGAGATTTGAATTAATAAGCTTGTATTCTACTGAACTAAAACAGGTAAGATGCTCCCTTACCCAGATCTTCGGTGTATATAAGCCTACACTGTCCATCCTTCTCATTATAGCCCTCCCAGCACTGGCACTGGTACCCCCCTACAGTGTTATTGCAACTCTGAACACAGTCATTTAACTTTGGATCTGCACATTCATCAATATCTGTAAACATCAAGATGCAAAAGTCTGTCACCTATTGTTAATTTTTTCTTATAAAAATCTAATACTAGTGTGCCTACTACTGTATACAGGGTTATTTTCGCCCTTTTGCACTTGCGAACAATTTTACCCCGTATTAAATTCGCCTATTCATAGTTCTGTTTAAGAAATTATCACGGCCAGGAACACGTTAAGTTCCAAGACAGTACCGTTGTCAGAAACATTTAAAGTTAAGCACTAAAAATGGCTCGTTGTCATGAAAATACAGGTAAGGTTATGACAAAAACTGTCCGGTGTCATTACTTGAGAAGACAGGTCGTGAGCAGTTTTTCAATTTTTAAGTTAAATAATTTTAACCAATGTCTGAAATTGCAATGGGGAACAGGACTGACACCCCTTTTGGTGTTGTATGAATTTCAGCCGTTAAAATGAAGTAATAAAAGAGGAGTTTGC
This sequence comes from Saccostrea glomerata, assembly GCA_003671525.1. Taxonomy (NCBI): domain Eukaryota; kingdom Metazoa; phylum Mollusca; class Bivalvia; order Ostreida; family Ostreidae; genus Saccostrea; species Saccostrea glomerata. Next base: position 10,698 of record PRKT01000012.1, on the reverse strand, counting down.
GTTGGCGATTTTAAACCCTGGTGAAATCAGAGGTGGATTTCATTCATTTTCCTTCTGAGATGTTATATTTTTTGTAAATAGAATATCATATATATACCAATTGATGCAGTCAGTATCGAGACATATTATAAGCATTTACGGGAAAAAATAAAACAATTAAAACCTGAATATTTGATTTATTTTAATTTATGTCCGTTGTCATGACAAGATACGAAAATTCAGTCCGTTGTCATCGGTCCGTTGTCGCTACTTTACTGTGCATATACACTATATGAAGGAGGTCGATTTTAGTTTTTTTTAATGCTTTGATAAATTTCAAACATGCCTTCAATAAATAGATGAACTAATTAGTCATAGGAAACTAAACGTATGCTATTTTCTAAATTTCATATAATGTTCAGCTTTTGTTTGTCATACATATGGGCTTCAGCCTTTTTCCTTAAAAAAACTAATATCAAAGTGAAGGAAGAAATATGCTCGCTAACTCTCGATTCCTGCCTACATTTTGCACTCACTTTGTTTAATATTAATGGCAATTTGGCCATAAAATTGTTTTTAATACAAAGAATAGTTAAGTGGTAATTGATGAATTGTTTTGATACCAGCGCTAAATAGTGAATTATCCCTATTTCAAGTTCTTAAAAAGAGGGGCCGGGGTAGACGATATTCTCCATTGAAAGATCACCATATTTTGAAATAGTCTTGGATATGATTAAATGTTCCTTGTTTTCGGCAAAGAAATTATAAAAATACGAGGGTTGTCCGTAAAGTTCGTGGACAACACTGATAATTACTGTCAAACATTGATAAAATATATGAAACTATTATTTTCATTAAATTCATGTTTCATTTTATTAACATGCAAGTTTTCAACAAAATCTAAGCACAAATAGTTATATTTTCATCAGATTAAAAAAGACACACACTCATACCCGGAGCACTAAACTGAAAATTCTTGACGTTACCTGACGTCAAAAGCATAATACGAGTAAATGTAACTTTTCTCAATATAGTCACTGTTTCACTCAATACATTTCTTATGTCGCTTTAACCAGTCATAAATGTGTGCACAAAATGTTCGGGTTTCATATTACGTAAAATAATATTTAATAATGCCTGTCTCATATCCTGCAATCCTCTAACCTCTCTCCGCGTAAAAACGATTTTAATATTGGAAATAAGGTAAAGTCACGTTACGAAGTTCATTTTATAAAGCACTGCAATCTCGGAATGATGGTTTTCCTTCACGCGTATCATCCTGTAAACTGTTCCTTCCGTCCGAAAACATTATATATTCACTTAAATACTAATGTACGGTTCCTTTTACTAGGTTTTCCCGATTGTTTACAAAATGTATTGGTCTCTGTATGTGTTTATCCGATGTCTACGCAGTATTTTATCACTGCTCACTGCTCCACCTATTCTGAAAACGTCCCTTTTTTGAACAATTCCGATTCGTCTTAATATGTTCTAACTTTGATTGCTCAACCATTTTACAACTTTGAATGTTCAAATTTTGCAGGTGTGAAGTGATAACTTTTGTCAACCTCATAATGTAAAAGTCATCCAGATTTCTGCATTATTTTATAAAAATACTAATGAAATTTATAAAGTGATAAATAATTTTTTAATTAAAATTTTGCGGTGCTCCGGGTCTCCATACCAAGTCTTATTATGAAGTCATAATTGTGATTAAACATTTGAAATTGAAGCAGACTTGACATTTCTCAGTTAACATTTAGTAAAGGATTAGAAATATGCTAATAATAAGTATCAATGACGCAACTTTTATTCAATTCTTAGCTTGTCCACGAACTTTACGGACAACCCTCGTAAATGTATTAATAAAATGTAATTTTTCAGTTGTAAATCGCTTCGAAATAGGTGAAAAAATAAGCATTTAAATATTAGCCTGACAGTGCAGTAAAGAATAACCAAACAAAAATATGCAGTTTTGTCGATTTCACTTGAATGGCATAAAGTAAAATTATAACAAACCATTAAGAGGGATCTCCTGATATTAAACAAAACAAGATAAAACATGAACATAGGTGCATAAAAGGTACAAGTGTGACCCCCCTGAGACTGACTAGAAATTTACATGCAGAGAAAATATCAGTTTACATGTAAATATGCAGAAAATATAACATAAATGAGTTAATCCTTGGAGGCGTCCAAACAACTGCACCAATCCCAGATGACAAGTTACTACTATAAGAAAAATACAAATTTTGACCAGAATGCAAAATAATACAAAAATGAACCCATAAAAAGGATGGGTGGAGGCTTTTTTCCATCGCACTAACAGGGTAACAGAAATGGCGCAACAAAAACAAAGATTTTTTTTTCGATTAAAAAAAATCCGTAACAATGGTAACTATCCAACGGTTTTAAGATTTAATAGATTTCTCATAGCTGCATAAATTGAATTATCTGTGATAAATTTTTGTTTTTGTTTTTATGTCTATAAACATTTCTATGATAATATTGTTTTTGTCGTTTTTTGTCAATAAAGTATACAAATCCCCCCCCCCCCCCCCC
>PRKT01000011.1:4218214-4252136 GCA_003671525.1 Saccostrea glomerata | reverse complement strand
CCCCCCCCCCCCCCCCCCCCCCCCCCCAAGTACATCTTTCCCAGGAGGCCTGAAAATTAACTATTTTGGAAGAGGCAGCTTTCTTCGTCATAAATATGTACTAAGATCATTGGTATAATACCCAGGAGCAAAGGAAAGGATTTTAAAAGAATTTATGCATTTTCACTATATTAACATTAGAGCCCCACTCTAACATAATAAGCCCTGTCCCAGGGGCCCTAAAATTCACAAATCTAAAAAAGGCATCCTTCCTCCTCATAACTATGTACATAGTTCATTGGTTTAATAACCAGGTGCAGAAAAGAAGATTGTTAAAGAATTTTTGCATTTTCACTACATAATCTATATAGCCCCGCCCTAGCACTAGAACCCCTGAACCTGGGTCCATGAAATTCACAATTTTTGAAAAGGCAATCATTAATAACTTAGCTATGCACTTGGTTAGTTTATTTAATGCCCAGGAGCAGAGAAGAAGAACTTCTAAGAATTTATGCATTTTCACTATATAATCTACATAGCCCAATCCTAGCAATAGAACCCCTGAACCTGGGGCCATGAAATTCACAATTTTGGAAGAGGCAGTCATTTTAAACTTAACTTTGCATTTGGTTAGTTCGTTTAATACTCAGGAACAGAGAAAAAGAATTTCAAAGAATTTATGCACTTTATAATCTATGTAGCCCCACCCTTGCTCTAGAACCACTGACCCTGGGGCCATGAAATTCATAATTTTGGAAAATGCAGTCATTTTCAACTTAGCTATGCTTTTGGTTAGTTTATTTAATTCACAGGAACAGAAAAGAAGAATTTTAAAGAAATAACGCATTTTCACTCTATAATCTATCCAGCTCCGCCCTAGCACTAGAACCCCTAACCCTAGGAACATGAATTCACAATTTTGGTAGAAGACTCAATGCTGATTACAATCATACCAACAATTTGACTGCTTGATGTCCAGGAATAAAGAATATTTTTAAAGACTGCACTTATTTTAGTGGTTTAAGCCCAATCCCCCAGGCCCATGGCGGGGCAGGGACAATGAATTTCACAATTTGTTTTCCCCGTCACACCCATAAATGCTCTATGCCAAAATTTGGTTGAAATTGGTTCTCGAGAGGAAGCTTAAAATGATCAAATGTTATGCCCCAGTCACACATTCACGGATCAACTCCACGGTTCTACTACGGAATATTTTCCACGGTTGACACCGGAAAATCTAATTATCGTTAATTGATACGCAGTTAGTACGGATGCCCTATGGAATGGATACGGATTGTTACGTACTAACAAGAATAGGGTAGAAAAAAGATAAATTTAGTGCCTGTTTGAAACGGTTTGCTTCGGTAAAATACGGTTTTAATACGGAAACAATACGACTTAATACGGAGTGACAAGTGCCAAGTCGACTGCGCTACGGATGAATACAGTTTGCTACGGTGTAGGTAAGGATTAATACGGATAAAATCGGTCTTTTACTGGACGCAACGATTCACTACGGGGCTTCTCGGACAATCACGATTATTACACAGTCCGTGGAATTCGTGCACCAGTTCAGTTCTTTTCCAAACTCTATCGAATAAAGATGCCACCCAAAAAAAGATCTTGTAAACGAGTAATTGCAAAAAGTAAAAACCAGGCGGTGGATGAAACTTGTATAACGCAAGCAAGTGAGGATGCTCCGGAAAACAACACATCTTCTGATACTGGAGTAGCCAGTAAAAAGACCCGGCTTCAGCCCCTTTACCTAACTAGCATTCAACAAGATGATGTAGTGTCATGGTTCCAAGAGCATGAATAAATTACTCCAAATTGTATGAGGCTGTATACACAAATACATGCTGTAAAAATCAAAAATATGAAACCTGGGTCGTTCTGGTAAAATTGTCTGTAGATGTTAATATGTAAAAGATTTGAGATTCGGCATATGAGTAAATAGATTGGTCTTGGTTTTGTAGTTTCCTATACACTTCATGTTCTTATTTACTTTTACCTATCAATTTTAAGCTAGAGCGTCATTGATGTGTCTAAAATATTTTTAATCTGGTACATTGTTGTAAGAACGAAAGAGTAAAAGGGGCATTCAAATCTCAAAGTCCATTTTTAATTTGTTTTAATAACTTCAACTTTGAGAATGCAAAGCGTGCTATTGACAAATATTTACTATTTCTACACTCAAATTAATAAGCAAGCAATGACCAAATTATGTTTTAATGAAAAGAAAGTTGTAATAATCCATTGATTATTTCTGACTTTTTAACAATACTTTAGAACAGTCATTATATCAACTTGTCCTGCCATGGAACAGACCCGACTGGGGAATTAAGGTTATGTTTCATATAAAGCCTCTGCTGTTTAGCGTCAAATGTGTCTATATTTCCACCCCTGGTAATCTGTAAATCATCCATGTTAACACCATCTCCCCATGCCCCAGGAATTACCTGGTGTCTTTCGTCTTCCTGGTCAAGTAGAAGGTTCTGGTCCCCAGGGTATCTCATTCTCATGATGTTATGAAGGCACACGCAGGCTGAAACTATGACGTGCACAGTTTCGGGCTCCTGATTTATGACTGATAGTAAACATCTTAATCGATTTGCAAGAATACCAAACGCATTTTCAACAACTCTTCTACTTCTAGATAACCGATAGTTGAAAATCCTCTCGTCATAAGAAAGACCTCGTCTAGAGAAAGGTTTCATAAGCCAGTTCCTCATAATAAAAGCATCGTCTGCGATAATATAGTAGCCAATGGGTTTATCATCACCGGGAAAAGGGGTCACTGTTGGCAGTCCCATTAATCCTCTTTCAATCGCTTGTTTAAGATCACTCTGGTTCCAAATCTGGGCGTCCGATAATCCACCTTGAGCGCCAATATTAACCCATCGGAACTTGTAGTCAGCGTCAACTAGAGCCATCAGTACAATAGAGTGGTAACCTTTATAGTTATAATACAACGATCCTCCATTTTTGGACACCTAATGGGTACATGTTTTCCGTCGAGAGCACCTAGTGTGTGGGGGAACTGCCACTTAGCCTCAAACTGTTCTGCTATTATAGCTTTCCACTGTTCAGTTTCCGTGGGTGTCAAGAGAACGTCTTCTGAATAAACAGACACTATGGCCTCGCATACCTCTCTTACTATACCACAGATTGTATTGTGGGCAACTCTGAAACCATACATCAGTGTTTGGTAGCTGTCCCCCGTAGCTAGGTACCTCAGAGTAATTGCTAGTCTCAAACCAGGGTCAATATATTTCCTGTACCAAATGTTGCGCTTGTTAATCTTTGGAGTAACCATGTGTAACAGTTCTTGAAACATAAGAGGGTCCACTCGTACAAAATTCCTATATGCAGATGGATCTTCTGCATACATCTCGGACATTAAGGCTTCATACTGGCCATGGATAGGTCTTCGGAGAAGCCAATCTCTCGTCCACCATCTCCGCTGCCTTCGATCACGTCTCTGGTCTTGGATGGCCTGAATTATTGCCCTGGGATTTTGTGAAATGTCAATGTCTAGTTCTAGCATTTCCAAAGCAAGCATCAGTTGTTGATTATTCATGTTTGATAAAAACTTTGCTACTGATGGTCAGACACACAGTTTTTATAGGGTTTGTAAATGTCAGCTGAATGACTGACATTAAAATGATAAGCATGGCAACGCTTTATCCTAGAAACTTGCCTTGTGCCTTCGCACTCCGTACAGTGTCGCTATAAAACGTATAAAAACGTAATAAATCTTAAGATTCTTTTGTTATTCGTAATAAAACGTAATTGGCCCGTGTCGCACCGTAAAAAGGTCTTAGCAAACTCTTCTTATCCGTAGTAAATACGTACTAGAACCGTATAATCACGTAGCTCTCCGTATCAAATCGAAACAATCTTTGACAAATTGATACATACGAATTACTACGGATTTATACGGAGTTAAAACGGACTTCTACGTTCTAAAACGGTTTAGTAAGTTTTACTAAGGAAGTACTACGGTGGTTTCATCCGTAGTGGAATTTTGAACATGTTCAAAAATTGTCGCAGCTATACAAGTATTGCTACGTTTGGATACGATAACAGACGGAAAAGCCACGGGTCAATACATATCGCCACGAATGATGCCGGATCGCTTCCGTAGCTAATCCGGCATTTAATCCGTGAATGTGTGACTGGGGCATTAACGTACGACGGACAACGGACGACGACGGACAAAAACGGATAGCAATAAGTCACCTGATGTTACTCAGGTGACCTAATAAAAAAAAAAAAAAACAAGAAATCTGTGAGCCAATCCTCACTAGTAATACCCGATGTAAATAAGCACTATCATGTTAATATACACAAGTTCAGTTACAGGCAGATGCACAGAAAAATATGAAGTTGATATCAGATTCATATCAAAATTAATCCACCATATGGCATGCCTAAACAAAGAAAGTAATAAAATTTGAAGCATCTGCTATAAATAGCTTATGAGAAAACTGCGAAGAAAATTTGTTATTTCATAATTTGTGAAACAGACAGACGAACAGACAAACAGGAAGTTGAAATCGGATTTAAACGAAAATGTATCCCACCATATGACATGCCTCAGAGAAGATTGTGTTAAAATTTCAAGCATCTACGATGAGTAGTTGCTGAGAAAACTGCGACGAAAATTAGTTTCGGACGGACACACAGCTAGACAGACGGACAGACAGACAGACGGACGGACAGACAGACGGACAGACACACAAGGGTAAAACAGTATACCCCCCTCTCCTTCGGAGCGGGGGTATAAAAAAAAACAGAAGTCTCTGTCGAGACTGAAGCTCTATTGGTTTATACTTAAAACAAAGGAAGAGAAAAGTAGCAGTTGGGACTTGAAACTTCAAAACAGCAAACAGTGTGCCTATTAATATTGAAATCGGACTATAAAACTGTAGGAAGAGTAGCATTTTGAAAGAATTTCACATGAATTTCTATTTTTAGTAACTATGACAACACCGTTCATCGAAATAAAAAAAAACCATGCACAGAATTATGTATCTTAGTGTAGTCTACATGTGTGCCAAGTTATATTGAAATCGGACGTGCCAAGTTATATTGAAATCGGACCAAAACTGTAGGAGGAGTAGCATTTTGAAAGAATTTCACAGAAATTTCTATTTTTAGTAACCATGGCACCACCGTTCATCGGAATTAAAAACCCGTGCACATAATTGTATTTCTTAGTGTAGTCTACTTGTGTGCCAAGTTATATTGAAATCGGACCATTGAAAAAACTGTATATTTATTGCGCACAAAAAGTGCGCTCGGTTCTCGATTTATTTCTCCGTGTTTTAAAAACTGTAATCTCGAAATATTACTAACCTTGTGTTCCTAACATATTCTTTCGCTGTTTCCACAACCAAACATTCCTCATAATTATTGTTAATAGTCCTCATGACCCTGATATTGTAATCATCGAACCTTTCGCTTATTTATACTGCCATTTTGGTTTCAAAGATAATTCGGTCCAATATGCTTCGTTCGGATGTCAACTACGAGAGTACTTGATAGAAGATAAAGGAAATTTTTGAAATCTTTCCTTATTTGCAATTGAGGTAAGAATTTGGAAGAATTAATTAAGAACCAAGCGCACTTTTTAGTGCGTAATAAATATACAGTTTTTTCAATGGATGGCACTGTAGCTCTCCGGTCTATCAATATATATTTTTTCGGAGAGCTACAGATCTGCAGCTATAGGAGGAGAAGAATTTCGAAGAATTTCACAGAAATTTCTATTTTTAGTAACCATGGCAACACCGTTAATCAAAATCAAAAACCAATGCAAAGAATTATGTATCTTAGTGTAGTCTACTTGTGTGCCAAGTTATATTGAAATCGGACCAAAACTGTAGGAGGAGGAGCATTTTGAAATACTTTCACAGAAATTTCTATTTTTAGTAACCGTGGCACCACCGTTCATCGAAATTAAAAACCCATGCAAAGAATTATGTATCTTAGTGTAGTCTACTTGTGTGCCAAGTTATATTGAAATCGGACCAAAACTGTAGGAGGAGTAGCATTTTGAAGAATTTCACAGAAATTTCTATTTTTAGTAACTATGGCAACACCGTTCATCAAAATCAAAAACCGATGCACAGAACTGTATTTCTTAGTGTAGTCTACTGTGTCCCAAGTTATATTGAAATCGGACAAAAACTGTAGGAGGAGGAGCATTTTCAATGATTTTCAAAGAAATTTCTTATTTTATTAATCATGGCAACACCGTTCATCGAAATCTAAAACCCATGCACAGAATTATGTATCTTAGTGTAGTCTACTTGTGTGCAAAGTAATATTGAAATCGGGCCAAAACTGTAGGAGAAGTAGCATTATGAAAATTTGTTTACAGACAGACAGACGCATTACTATCAGATAAGTTCTTCTGGTCTCTGACCAGCTGTAGATGCTTGAAAAGCGGGAGGGTATATAGTAATCGTTAACTCCGTCCGTCCGTTTGTCTGTTACGCTTTGGGGTACCCTTCTCTTATCCGCAACTCCTCTCATACCATTGAATGAAATTTGATGAAACTTTCACAGAATCTTTATTACATATTGCCATTGTGCACCTCCTATTTTATTTTTTGATCCGACACATATTTTGGGTTTCCCGGCCACAGCAAAACATGGACTTTGTCATCAGTTATAATCGTATGGGAGGAGAGTACCTCTAGTTTATACAATGAATTGAAGACGGATTTCCCCCCCCCCCCCCGTTTTATCCTGATCATGACAACGAGCACACGGCGGGTGTGACCGGTCGGCAGGGGATGCTCACTCCGTGTTGCTCTGCTCTTATTTTGTATATTGTTTAATGGACTTTGAGATTGAATACTGTTCGTTATCTCCATATCCTTCCTATCAAGTTATCCAGAAGCTTCTATATGTGACGTCATAGGCAATGTCCATGTTTTGCTATGGGAAACCTAAAATACGTGTCGAATAAAAAAGTAAAATAGGAGGTGCACAATGGCAGTATGTAATAAAGATTCTGTGAAAGTTTCATTAAATTTCACTCAGTAGTATAAGAGCAGTTGCGGATAAGAGATAAAGCGTAACAGACGGACGGACGGATATCCCGATTACTATATACCCATCCACTTTTCAAGCGGGGGGTATAAAAACTAGACGTACTGTGAGCGATGAGCTCACTAAATGATACCCCCCGCCTCCCATATAGTTATAAATGGTGAAAAAGTCCATCTTTTCCTGTGGCCGGGAAACCCAAAATAACTGTCGGATCAAAAAGTAAAATAGGAGGTGCACAATGGCAATATGTAATAAAGATTCTGTGAAAGTTTCATCAAATTTCATTCAGTGGTATGAGAGGAGTTGCAGATAAGAGATGGGTACCCCAAAGCGTAACAGACGGACGGACAGACGGACGGAATTAACGATTACTATATACCCTCCCGCTTTTCAAGCGGGGGGTATAATAAATTGCAAGACATATAGATGGTAGAGAGTACCTAAGGATAGCCCATAAAAGCCTTTTTAATAAAGCTTATTTCCAATGGGGTCCTCAAAATAACAGCCATGTTAGTAAACAAAAAACTAGAGGAATTGTGAGCAATGAGCTCACTAAATGATACCCCCCGCATCCATATAGTTATAATGGCAAAGTTCATGTTTTGCTGTGGCCGGGAAACCCAAAATATGTGTCGGATCAAAAAGTAAAATAGGAGGTGCACAATGGCAATATGTAATAAAGATTCTGTAAAAGTTTCATCAAATTCCATTCAGTGGTATGAGAGGAGTTGCGGATAAGAGATGGGTACCCCAAAGCGTAACAGACGGACGGAAGGACGGACAGACAGACGGACGGAATTAACGATTACTATATACCCTTCTGCTTTTCAAGCGGGGGGTATAATAAAATGATTTTCTTACCAACCGACCCTATTTTTCTCAGGCTGGTAGCAGAAACAAGACTATCATTTTTTGGCCTGACACATTTCGGGTCTCCAAGAGCAAAACAAGGACTTTCTCATTATAATCATATGGGAGGTGGGTGTATCATTTAATGAACTCGTTGCTCACAGTACCTCTAGTTATACCCCCTATTGAAAAGCGGAAGGGTGTATAATAATCGGTATGTCTGTCCGTCTGTCACGCTCTGGGGTATCCATCTCTTTTCCCTCAAATACTACTAAAGGAAATTTGATGAGACATTCACAGAATCTTTATTAAATATTGCCATTGTGCACCTCCTATTTTACTTTTCGATCAAACACATATATTGGGTTCCCAAAAGCAAAACATGGACACTGCCATTATATTCATATGGGTGGCAGGGGGTATCAATTAGTGAGCTCATTGCTCACAGTACTTCTAATTTTCAAAAGGATGTATGAATGATAATTTTTAAACTAGCATTTTATTTCTCGTGACAAGACCTGCCTTTGGAAATGGATACTATGAACTAAGAATCTAGACAATCAAAAAATAAACGTTAACTTGTATGTTGCTCAAAACAAAGTTATATGTGTATTTCTGTTCTCTTTCTTTGGATTAGATTTTTGTGTTTTTAGGTCTGCAACCACTGAACCAATTTCAACCAAATTTGGCACAAAGCATCTATGAGTAAAGGGGAACAAGAATTGGGAATTTCATGATCCCTGCCAATCAATTTTCATATTCATATCCGTATTCGTCCGTCGTGTGTTAACTTTTGACAATTTTAGCTTCTGCTCTGCAACCGTTCAACCAATTTCAACCACTTTTGGCACAAAGCATTTATGGGTGAAGGGGACAAAATTTGTGGATTTTATAGTCCCTGTCCCGCCCGGGGGGGGGGGGGGGGGGGGGGGGGGGGGGGGCTGAGGGATGGTGCAAATACCACTAAAATTAGTGCAATCTTTAAAAATCTGCTTCTTTACTCCTGGACATCAGGCAGTCAAACTGTTGGCATAATTGTACATGTACTCAACATTGAGTCTTCTACCAAATTTTTTTAATTTATGATCCCAGGGTTTGGGGTTCTGGTGTTAGGGTAGGGCTAAATAGATTGTACAGTGAAAAGGCATTAATTCTTTGAAAATCTTTTTCCCTGCTCCTGGGTATTCAATAATTTAATTACAAAGTAAGTAAATACTAGTTATAATGAGCAAGAATGCCTCTACCAAAATTGTGAATTTAATGGCCCCAGGGTCAAGGGTTCAAGTGTAAGGGCGGGGCTCAATTAATTTTATTGTAAAAATGCATTAATTCTTTGAAAATCTTCTTCTCTGCTCCTGGGTATTAAATAAACTAAGTACATAGTTATGATGAGCAAATGTGCCTCGTCCAAAATTGTTAATTTTATGGCCCCAGGGTCAGGGGTTCTGGTGTTAGAGCGGGGCTCTATTGTCTATATAGTGGAAATGCATTAATTCTTTGAAAATTTTCTTCTCTGCTTCTGAGTATTAAATAAACTAAGTAAGTACATAGTTATGATTGTCTTTCACTAATATTAACAATTTTCAATTGCCAATGAGTACATGACTAATTACATCACTAATAACATCATCAATATAAACTAACACTGATTTGAAATTCATCTCTCTAAGTACACCAGACATGAGTGTTTGAAAGGAAATAGGTGAATTCATCAAAACAAATGGCATCCTTTTCCATTCATACACACCATCCTGTGTAATAAAAGCTGCTTTGTGTTTGGAGCATGGGCTCATTTCGACTTGCCAGAAGGCAGACCGAAAATCTAAGTTGGTAAAGAATTTGGCTTTTGTGTCCCCAATTGCATCAAACACTGATTCAAGGTGAGGAAGAGGAAAAGACATTGGGACTGTGATTTTATTCAAAGCTCTGTAATCACAAGCATATCTCAATTGTCCATTCTTCTTCTTAACCATGACTACAGGTGTATGCCACTCAGATTTCGAAGGTTCAATTATGTCATTTTGTAGCATTTCATCTACCTGTTTCTTGATTTCCTTCGACATCTGAGGAGATGTCCTGTAAAACTGTTTCCTAACTGGTTTTGCACCAGGCAAAGTTTCAATTTTGTGTCTGTACAATGAAGTTTTGCCTAGTTCAGACAGATCTGTTGAGAATACATCTCGGTTTGCATGCAAAAAGTTTTGTAATTGCTTTCTCTGATCTGGAGTTAAATCAGACTCTGATAGATCAAACTGCAATTTTGAGTTGCCTTTTGAGCTATTTGAGTTTGCGGAAACAGTTTTGTGTGAAGATGAGGAACTATTTGAGTCAAGGGAGATAATTGTAGCACTTTCATTGTTTATGTCCTCTACATTAGCTATTACCTGATTAGTTCTTATTCGCACATCATTGAATGTGGGATTAAGAACTTTCAGTTATGCTTTTCTCTTATTGACCTTCACTAAGCACTTAGCAGCTGTAATGTTATGCTTTCTTGAGAGAGATGATAGTGGTTCTAGAAGCACTTGATCACCATTCTTACACCTAGAAATGTGTACAGAGACTGTCATTTCTGATCGCTTTGGGATGACAACAGTTTTGGTTGACCTGGCTAACCCTGCATTTGTTAATATTTGACACACCTGTTGATTGTTAATGGTTAGTGTGTTTTGGTCATAATCTATGTTAGCATGGTTAGTCATTAAAAAGTCTAGACCCAAAATGAACGAGTAATGGAGGTCTTGTTTGACATGCACTGTTTGTTTGAAGTTAGCACCATCAATATCTAAAACAACATCTAACATCCCTAAGACTTTGAGGTAGTTACCTGTGACACCTTTGATGTTTTTATGTTTCGGTTGTTTTAATCTAGTACTGCTATAAGAAGTTTTCTTCAAGAAATCAAAACTAACCACTGTAATGCTTGCACCAGTATCTAATAAAGCTTTAACTTTTTCACCGCCGACAGACAAAAGCACTTTATTTTCTTTCAAAGAAGTTGCCAAACAAATTTCTTTGCCAATATGTCCATCCTGAGACTTGCGTCTTGGGACAGGCGCGCATCCCTAGCGAGAGTTATTATGATTAAATCTATTTGCATTGGCTAATAATCTCCGGAGACAAACTTTAATTGTATGACCACGTTCCTTACAATAATGACAACGACCATTAATACCAGGACAAGTAGACCTATCAAAACAGGACTCACCTCCATATTTTAAGCATTGGTTGTGTCTTCTTCCATTGTTCCTGGACTGCTGATGTTGTTGGGGTCTTGAGCTGTATACGGCATTCACAACTGAGTCTGTTTGTTTGGTTTGTAAGTCCTGCAGGGCTGTGGCCATTGCTGCTAAAGACTCTGAAACTGAAGGTGTGTCCTCTTTTGCACTAGTCACTTTTGATCGTTTAGTGTCTACGGCATCTTCAGCAAGGATGGCTTGTTCCCGTAACTGTTCAAGGGTTTTCGGTTTCTGGGGCACAACAAGTTTCCTAAGACGTTGTTTCATTCCATCCTTTGCTAGCTCTGTTACGGCTTCTTCATCCATGGTGGAATCCGTAGCTAACTTTCGCACTCTGTATATGTATTTCTCTTCACCTTCTCCTGGCTGTTGCTGTATGCGTAAAAGGTCCTTATTGAATGGTGCGGCTGGCTTGAATCTGTTGAAGAAGGCTTCCTTGAATGTTGATAAGGAGTTTTTCTTTGTGGCATCCAGGAAATTGAACCATTGGAGAGCTATTCCCGTGAAATAAAAATGTAGCATCTGAATGGCTCTCAGTGATGGTATATTGGTGAAATTCATGAATGCCATGAATGCGATCCACCATTCAGTCGCTGAACCTTTTCCGTCATACTTAGGTAGTTGCGGGGCCGGAACGCGTGTAAACACATCCTCAGGCTGGGGAGAGTGGCTTGTGGAGGGGGAGGAGGAGGTGGAGAGTGTGGTCTTCAACAGTTACAACATGTACGCTTTCATTGTCATTGGCAATTCCTGCTTGGTTTAGCAATTCAATTTGTCTTAATTTTTAGCGAAGATCTGCAATACACTCATCTTTTTCTTGCATATGTCGCTTAGATGCATTAATTTCCCTGACCTTGTCTTTTACAGTGGTGTAAAGTTGGTCAATTTGTTTTGATTGTTCATCGATTTCTTTGGTTTTTTCTTTGACAGTGCCATTCAGTTCTGCTACTGCCTCTTCTAGTTTATCTTTTGTTGTTCTGATATTGCTTTGCGCATTTGAAGGGATACCTGAAGATGGCATGTTTGATTATGGGGGTTTATTTCTCGCTTGGCTTGAGAGGTGAAGTAAACCGGGATCGATACCCGGATTCTCCACCAGTGATATCTCCCTTTTTGTCCCCCGCTTTCGCGAAAGCGAGGGGACATTAAATCTCATTCGTCTGTCCGTCGGTCCGTCAGTCTGTCCGTCCGTCACAAAAACTTTAACCTTGCCCATAACTTTTGATTTAGTGGAGCTATGATTTTCATATTTCATATGTGTATTCCTTGTGATAAGACCTTTCTTTGAGTACCACCAAATTTGACCTTTTGACCTTGACCTTGGAGTTTCAACTACTTTTACTAAAAAATTTCAAACTTTTACTTTGGCCATAACTTTTGAATGGTAGGTATTAGGACTTTCATATTTCACATATTTATTCTTTGTGGCAAGACCTTTCAATGAATACCAACAACTTTGACCTTTTGACCTTGACCTTGGAAATTTACGTACTTATGAAAAAACTATATCTTTGACCATTATTTTTGAACGGTGAGGGCTACGGCTTTTATACTTCACATATTTTATTCTTGTAAGAAAACCTTTCATTGGATACCAAGAACTTTGACCTTTTGACCTTGACCTTGGAGTTTTAACTACTTTTTAAAAATTATAACCTTGGTCACAACTTTTGAACGGTAGATACAAGGACTTTTATATTTCACACATGTATTCTTTGAGGCACCAACTTTCATTTGATACCAACAACTTTGACCTTTGGACCTTGACCTTGGAGATTAACGTACTTCTGAAAAAACTATAACCTTGACCATAACTTTTAAACGGTAAGGGCTAGGGCTTTCGTACTTCACGTATGTAATCCTTGTGAGAAGACCTTTCATTGCATGCCACGAACTTTAACCCTTTGACCTTGACCTTGGAGTTTTAACTACTTTTTAAAAACGTTTACCTTGGTCACAACTTTTGAACGGTAGAAACTAGGACTTTCATATTTTAAATATATGTATTCTTTATGGCAAGACCTTTCATGGGATACCAAAAACTTTGACCTATTGACCTTGACCCTAAAAATGATATCTTGCCCACAAAGATACCGAAAGCGGGGGACCACAATTCTTTGAATTTGCTTGTTCGTATTAGGCCTAAGGCGCTTCTTATCCTACTGGCTAGCAGTTGATAAGGGGAAATAACCTGAATTTGAAGAAAACAAAGATTAATGAAGGTTTACGACGTCCGTGTGGTTTTATTGCATATAGAAAAGTGACCGACACGGGGACGCATACCCTTAATCGTAAAAGTTCCGATTTATTAAAATGACCAATCAAATTGCATCTTGTTAATTGATCTATTATCTTAATGTGCTAAAATTCGTTGTCCAGATGTGGCCATGCCATGTTCCTTTGATGATAGATAATCGCTGACATAATAATTGAGTAAAAGATTAACTTAATAGAAAGTCCTCTGCAAGGCTTAATCCCTGAACAACAGACTATTGGTTTTGAGCTATAAAATGTAAACATGGACACTAACTTTTTTTTACCTGAGCAATTAACTAAAAGATTTGATGTATATACAATTACTTACAATGAACAATAGGTGACATGAACATGAAGAAAACCAATGTTAACAGATGAAAAGGTGCTAAATATTTCCATTTGACAATTGTGAAATTCCGAAAATACAACTAAAACGAGAGTTTAGTTAACGTAAATTTTTTCTACCAAAAACAGAAATTTTTATTTATTAAAATCAACTTTAAAAAATAATCTGTAAATGTTAAATTACTATCTTATTTTTTTATATATATATTTAATTAAAATAATTCTTAATGTAGTTTGAAAACAAGTTTTCCTCATGACAAAATGACCAAGTTTGCCTCTTTCACAATTGTGAATTTTATGGCCCCAGGGTCAGAGATTCTGGCGTTAGGGTGGTGCTCTATTGATTATGTGGTGAAAATGCATTAATTCTTTGAAAATCGTCTTCTCTGCTCCTTGGTATTAATTATAAAATAAGTAAGTAAATAGTTATGATGAGCAAGAGTGCCTGTATGTAACAAACTAAAATTCTTCATTACATTGTATATAAATCCCCTTGGTTCACCCTTCCGGTAATTTGTAAAATAATCTTGTGGGGAGCCCCTAAATTCCTTTAGTTCCAATGGAAACATAGCAGCCCTGTGGGGAGCCCCTCGTTTTACTTTAAATAGTAAGGTTAAAACGTGCTCCGAGTAGTACCCGGGAAAAATACGTGTTCCTCTAGTGCTACCAGAGGGCCTATCCATATGGTCTTGAGAATCTTTTCATGCCTTAAAGTCTCTCTACAGAATGTTACAGAATATTTGAACTGTTAGGTACTGAAATTCTTATAAGAGAGAGTAGTAATTTCCATGTTATGGTGTGTGACAGAGACCGTAGCGTGTGAGTGAACTATGGCGGCCCGTACGACACATCTCTAAATCCAGTTCTGTGAGTTATAACCAGGCGGTGACCCACGTGGAACAATTTTATCATCTGAATTAAAGTCAGTATATGAACAAAACATTGTGAAAGTTTAAGAATTATTTATATTATGATTTTGAGAGTAATTATGAATCCTGGCGTTACCGATTTTCGATAGTGTAAAAGTTTGGTCGAAAAATTAATCTAAGCACCTGTGTTTTTCTCATCTCAATTATGTATGCATTATTAGTCAACAATACATAAATATGTTCAGACATTCATTTGTTTTTGAAATCAAGAATTTTAGTAATTTTTCAACTTTCTTTGGATCCGCCATAATCCGAGTTGTTTTTGAATGACGTCACCTATTTTCGATAGCACGTATGGCGCACAGTTATTGTCATAAAAACATCGAATTATGTTATTTTGTGTGGGTTTTTATTTTCTTTTATTTGTTTTTTGTCATTTTTTATGGTATTGGAATTTTTTGGTCCTGTTTTCAACTATAATCTTAACAACAAATAAAATGTAATTAATTTCAACATTTGTTTTAAAATTTTTTGGTTGAAATTTTATAAAAATGAAATTTCAAGCCAGGAGCCATTGTCTGCTTGCAAAGCATTATCCACAGCCTTTGGCCTATACTAATGTTTGTAATTTCTCCTTTTCATGGAAAATATCTACAAAGAAACGAACAGTAAATCAACAGAAACCAAACTTTAAAAATTAAAAGATGACGAAATTTAAAATAAAATACCCGTAACAGGCTTCCATACTTTATTTTTTTAGCGGAAGTTTGTCCAAAGTGAGGCTTTTCTATTCTTAGATCATAACACAGAGCTTTTTAACAGACAATAGCATTAAAACATTAAGTGTTGTTTTCAGGCTTAGGAGATAGGGTTTTAGAGTGAATTTTTGGCATTATGAGAAAATGGCTTGATTTGAATAGATAAAAAGAAAAATAAAATCTTACCTCTCTAAAAGGCATAATTTTCGATCTTTTTGGCTTTATTGCACTTTTAACATCTGATGATAATTTTAGGATAAGAGTTCCAAAAAAATTAGGAAAGGTTTTCTGATTTATTGTGAAAAACATTAGCCTATCGAAATTAGGATACTATCGAAAATGGGTAACGTCACAAAATATTTAGTTTTATTGAAAGACATTTCAAAGTGTTGAGCCTGGCGTCGGACCATTGTCTCTTGAATTCGAGAGGAACCCAGTGTGCCACGCAGCTTTTCCTGCTATCCGACCTACCCGACCCGACCTACCCTACTTTTTTGCACCTGACCCTAAAGTTTTTTTTTTAGCCTTTGGGGAAAAATGGAAATTGCAGGCATTTTATGTTCCACAAGTGACAAAAAATAAAAAGTCAAAATGTATTTCATGAAATATATGTTTAAGATATGGACTCTGACAAGATTGCACTTGATTTGTGCATCAAAAGACATGAAATTTCATTTTAAAAGATAATATTGACCTAGCTTTGACATGTTTAATTTGGTTTTGTAGTAGGGTAGTTCATATCACAAAAATAACATTAGAAGAAATGAAACAAGAGGCCCATGCATGGGCCTTTTAGGTCACCTGAGTATCATGTAACAACTTTCCAACAATTGCATGAATTTGATTCATGTTTTAAACCAGAGGCCATGAAATTCACAGTTTTGAAAGATGCACCATTGCTTTTATATTTATCATAATTATACACACTTACACTCCGATTTCCCCGATTGACTCATACCTCGCACATAACCTCGGACGTCAAAGGTGTTCTACCATCTTGTTTATTCATTCATATGTGATCTTATTTGAGTTTCTTTCAAATGTCATAAATTTGAAATCGGAGTTATTTTGTGGCACACTCAACATTTTGTTCTTGCTTTCAAAGCGTACTTACATGAAGTTGTAATCAAAAACCTGTGTGACTTTGTATTTTAATAATAAAGCACCCTGCGTGGTGCTGTAGGGATTACTATTATGTATTGTTATAGAGGGAGCTTAGTCAGGGCCCCATCCCTGGCAGCTGCCCAACTTATCAGCTGTCGACTGTTATAGGTCTGGGAAATAAATGAGAAAAAAAAAATACGCGTGCTCGGCCACCATGGTCGTGCATTCTGGGAAAACTGTGAAAAACTACTACAGATAGACCGTACGATAACAATTTCGTTGTATCGTATTGTAGCATGAAATAACTGTTTATTTATTGTGTAACTTACACTTTAAAGATAACTTCATATTTATAATATTTCAAATTCTGGTTTTTTTTTTTTTTGCATCTTCGCACAATCAAAGATAGTTTCTAATTTCTGATTGGTCAATTCAGCCAATCTAACAAATTCCAGAAAGAGAAGCAAGAATTTCCACTAAAATAACGAATAAATCCACTATTTGTGTTTAAAAAATTCTGATGTGTATGGCTTTTAACCTAACATATCTTGACAAAGATGACCCAAAGGACCAATTAAGCTACTTCACATGCGTTCCAAACTCTCTGGACTCTTTACACGACATACACTTTGAATTATTTTCTATTTTCCTTACAGCTCCCATGTATTTTCTTTGCTGCATTGCCAAGAAATTCTCTTCTTTAAATCAGCTCATACATGCAATGTCTCAATCGGCATCTTCTTCATATTATATAGAGCCCCCCCCCTCTCCAGTAAAGGCCATATATGTTCCGTTGCGCCAAAACTCCAATAGGTCAACCCCCCCCCCTTATTTCTTAACCTTTGTGTCTATAAAATACGCCTCACAGAACAATAATAACTTTATCACTCTCCAGCCTTGATAAAAATTAAAGAATTTCAGCAAAATAAATCACTTGATCACGGATCTTCCTTTCTGTGTTTAAAAAATGCTACGGCGCTAGCTCACCTATCTTTTTAAAAGATAAACTTATTCAATAAACATTGTTTTGTGCAGCCATACTAAAGGAAACTGGAAATATCTATTCTTAAAGGATTTCCGCACTTACGGAAGGACCAGGGCAAACAGGACCATTTCATACCAAAGGGACATGCGCAGTGACTGACGTGGATCAGAACCAACTAACAAAGACATTTTCAATTTATTTTATTTTGTACATTTTTTGGGGGTTAATTTTCTTTTTTAAAATTCCTATGGGTTTTTTTTTTTGTTCTTCAAATTTATTAAATTTTGTTAAAATTTGAAAGTTCTTCTTTTGATTTTTGTAAGTTCATCAGGGTGTATAACCCACACCCTCTGCAATAATTGTGAATTTCATGGCCCGTGAGTGCGACACGGGGCCTCGGTTTATACGGTCTCATCCGAAGGACCGGTCTGCACGTCCCACAGTGAGATTCGAACTTGCGACGTAAGGATTGACCCCTTACTTCGTGCGACTCTAGAGCAGACGCTCTTACCACTGAGCTAGGTGCTGACAAGAAAATAATCTTTCACCGTCGATGGCCCTTTGTTACAAGTTCATCCCTGCAAAGTTTAAAAAATAGTATTATCTTTTAAGTTAATGATGATTTTTGCTCAATAAATCATCGAGTAAATTGTATGATTGAAGACAAGAGAACCACATGAAGCGAATCCACTTAGGGTGTACACGATACTACTAGGTCATAAAAACCCAGTACGACAGGTGAGAGCGAACCCACTCGGAACTTTGACAACAATTTAAAGGAGGAGAGGGTGGGGGGGTATGGGTGAATCGTTTAAAGTAGCAGGTTTTTACCCTTAATAAGTTATAGTAATCATAAAAGGGACTTAAACGACCTCTGACGTAGAAGGTATGCCAATAAGAAATGATCGGAACTCATAAAATCAGAACTAGGAGGTTCACGATTTTTTTTAAACGACACCACATGTAATTACAAAGGATGATAACATTTTTACTATAAATGCTTTTTTCCTTATAAGTTTCAACCTTTCCTTGCTCAGTGGTTCTTGAGTTTAAGATTTTTCCTATATATTCCTTATATGCAATACTTTGATCGTCATTTGTGACCCCCTCCCCTACCCCGGGGTTCTTAATTTGAACAGATTTAAATCTACGCTACCTGATAAAATTTCCATATAAGTTTTATCTTTCCTGGCTAAGTGGTTCTTGAGAAGATTTTAAAAAGATGCCATTAATCTTTCACTAATTTTTTTAATTCTCCCCTTGAAATAGGGTGTGGCTCTTCATTTTAACAAACTTGATTTTCCTTCACCCAAGGATACTTTGTGGCAAATTTGATTGAAATTGGTCCAGTGGTTCTTGAGAAAAAGTCAAAATTGTGAAAAGTTAACAGTCACACAGACATATGGACGCCGCACAAAATGTGATCAGAAAAGCTCAATTGAGCCTTCGGCTCAGGTGAGCTAAAAACCGGTCATATGATAAAAAAATTTTACCAGCGGTGAACGAAATGTGGAATCGTCATTAAGCAACATACTATCAATCAATTTTTAAGTTTTTCTGCCTGTGTTATTGAGGATTCGGAGATATGTCGTTTTATACCTGTCCATAAGTCTGTCTGTTTGTCCACAAGAACTTTAAACTTGGACATAACTTTCGAGTAGGTTGAATCATGGCTCTTAAATTTCTCAAGTGTATTCCTTGTAGCAACACCTTTCGTCTGGTACCTTCAAATTTGACGTTGTGACCTTGACCTTCGAGTTTGACCCACTTTTACCAAAAAATTCTTAGCTTTATGTTTAACCCACAGCTTTAGAAAAGCCGGTGCCAGTGCTTTCATACTTCACATGTGTATTTAATGTGACAAAACTTTTCAATGGGAATGAAAATATTTGACCTTGACTTGAGAGTTTAGCCCATTTTTAAAAAAAAACCTGACCTTAACTTTTGAACAGTAAGATCTAGGGCTTTCATATTTTACGTTAATTGTTAAAAGACCCTCCTTTTTTGACCTTGAAGATTATGTATATTTGAATAGATATGGATAGAAAGTAAAAGTTTAAAGCATTTGATTTAAAAGAATTTTATTGGCGAAAGAAGGTACCCTATGAAAAGAGTTCCATACCTTTATTTTTTATAACACCTCAATTTTTTTTCTAAGCGATCTGAAGGCCTGTGGGTTGTTGGTTTCCTTAAAAAGGTCTAATGTCACAAGGATTACATATGTGAATTTTCGAAGCCCTAACCGTTCAAAACTTATGGCCAAGGTTAAATTTTTCAAAATATTGTTAAAGTTAATTCTTTGAAATCAATGTCACTTACTTCTGCCCAGACAACACTGTATAGTATATGTTTGGGTTCAATCTTATAAAATATTCCAATTTTATCTGCTCAATCCTTTCACCCGTATTGGGGTACGTGCCCATCTTTTTTTCGCAACTCCTCTTACATATATACCACTGAATGAAATTTAACGAGACTTTCAAAGAATTTGTCCATATGTAGTACCATTGTGCACCTTCTATTTTACTTTTTGATCAGAAACTTGTTTTGGTTTCCCATCCCAAAAATGGACACTGTCATTATGTCCTTAATATTAAAGGGTTATGATCTCTTAAATGATGTGTTTGTGAAGCACTGATGCCCCCGTATGGCAACATAGCGTTAAACATTTCTTAGATGCAAACTAAATATATCGTTACCTGAAGTAGGGTCTTCTCAGAGAAGAAATACAGTTGTGAAATATGAAAGCCCTAGCACCACCTGATCAAACATTATAGCAAAGGATAAGTTTTTAAAAGGTAGATCAAACTCCAAAAAGGATCAAGGTTGTTGTACAGGCCTTTGGATCGCTTAAAAAAAATTTGTGTGTAAAAAAAAAATAAAGGTATGGAACTCTTACACTGGGTACCCAATTTCGCTAATAAAATATTTTTATTCTAATGCTTTAAAATTCTACTTTCTACTGAAATATGTTCACAGATAAATATTCTTCAATTCTACCAAAGCTCATTCCGAAATTCCATATATTTCTTGAGATATTCTGAAATCAATTTCAAAAATGACCTACTTTCTTTTACTCGACATTAGCTTCGGTCCCTGGTCATTCACATGTAAACAGACGGTGTTTGAGGTGCAGCGAAGAGTCTCATAGTATTTGCAAAATCTTTCAACAATTTAATGTTGATTTCTTACTCCAGATTGTTTCGTTTAGTCCATAATAATTCCTTTCGCGAAAAATTTATTTGAAAACGTCCACATCAACAACTACACCGCCATGTTGATTATGAATGTAAAAGAAGCTATGGTAGAACGAATTTTTCCCGGAATAGATTATAAACCTTTGAATTTTCAAAACAATTAGACCGCTAAAATGTTATTTGTGACTTAGTAAGATTATGTTGTGAAGTGCGAAAGATATTCAACGTAATAAATGATAAACAATAAATATCAAGACTTGCAATGGTGAGGAGTAACGTCAGTTACAACCCACCTGAGCTGTGGACCTCGAACGGGACAGGTGTCGATAGACTTCTGTATGGTTCCAGGGTAAAATCACAACTGACTATTATTAGAACGTAAACACTTGTTGTACGTAATAAATTGTAACCCGAACCCGACCTCTTTTCTACTACATTCCTCCCCATTTTAATTTAACCAAAGGTATGACACAAATCAGAATATCCGACTTGATGCCATTTAAATATAAAAATTGAACAGTAATATTAAGAATGATAAAATATAATCTTAAAATCTTAACACCTATTTAAGAAGCATTTGTGGCGCATCTCTGAAACCAGCTATACTTTTCTTCATCTGCCAAATTTATTTCTCCTGAACCGCTGACTGACCAATTGATTTTATATGAAATTTAACCTTTTCTTTTCTTTCTTCCCCTCATTAAGTGTTACCAAATTTGAATACTTATGAATTAAAAATTGTTTTAAAAAGTTAAAAAGAATAAAATTGGTGTACAAATCTCTTTCTTATAACAACCTCATATAAAAGATAAAAGTCATTGTGAAAGACAGTAGTTACTCGAACATATTTCTGCTGATTTAATCCTGTACATAGATAATGTGTAATTGTCTTGTTTTCTGGCTTCTTCTTTAAATATATTTTTAACTGCAGAAGAAAAATCTTATATTGGATTTTAGATAATTAATGCATCAGAAAATCCGACGCGTAATCTCTAGTGTCTGAAGAGATGCTGAAAATATAAGAGTTGTAAATAATGAATCCGCTATTTCCCCCAACAACTACGTCCCACCTTTGTACAATTGATCCTATCCTTAACTCACCTTTTTCGCTACTTTAGTTTTGATGATGTTATGTTTATGCTTAAATGCAACTTTGAATTTTACTCTTGGACGAGGCCTATCTGAGGTGTCTGAAAAGGTTGAAGGGTGGCCTACACCTTCAACCTGTTGATGTTTAAAGAATTTGACTGAGATGACGATAGTAAACTTTTTCTAACATAAGGATGTTCTTCGTCAAAGTGAGCTCCTTGTTCACACTTAACACATGTCTGACTGCTTGGGTTACTTGACTGAGATCTAACTCCTACACTATCTTGACTGTT
Organism: Saccostrea glomerata; assembly: GCA_003671525.1. Classification (NCBI taxonomy): domain Eukaryota; kingdom Metazoa; phylum Mollusca; class Bivalvia; order Ostreida; family Ostreidae; genus Saccostrea; species Saccostrea glomerata. The sequence goes on along the minus strand of PRKT01000011.1, from coordinate 4,230,108 downwards.
TGATCTGTAATTCTTTTTCTCACTTGAGGATTTTAAAATTTTGAGAATATCTTGAATGTTAGTTTTTATTTCTTTTGTGTCGTCTTCTAATCTTTTGACCCTTGATTCTAGTTTTGACACTTCTGTTTGTTCTGTGTACATGTATTTAGTTGAAGTTTGTTTTGTGTTGTAAAAAGCCCTAACTTTCTTAACTTTCTCTTCATCTTCCTCACTCTCACTGTTTGAACTCTCAAACTTCACCCTTCTTGTTTCAGACTTTTGATTTGCGATGACACTTTCTATGTATTGTGTTGCAATGTCTAATGTGGATGGGTCTTTCTCCATTGCAGTGAGAGCAGCTTGTTTGTTTGTACATCCCTTTAGAAATGCATCTACTGCTAAATTTGCTGACCATTTCAGGTGTGTCAGGATATCCATCTTTTGTCATTTCTAAGAATTTGTCTGCAAACTCTTTTACAGACTCCCCAGGACTCTGTCTGATGTCTTGGAGTTTTCGTCTCATGATATGAGGGAGGTCTTTCTCTCCAAATCTGTTATCAACCTGGGAGAGAAGTTTCCATTCATTCTTTCCACCAGTTGTTGACATTTTTGGTGGTCTGGTGTCAAGGTTCACATATGGTTTCCTCTTAAATTCCCATAGGGCTAATTTGTCTTCTTCTCTGCTCACTTTTTCATTTTCGACTTGCTTGATTTTATTTTCTAAAAGCTGTAGTTTATTTGACCACCTTCTGTCTTGTTCCAACAGTTTTTGTTCCATCACTGCAAGTTCTTCGTCCTTTGCTGTCATTTTCTCACTAATTGTATTTTCATAGTGTGCTTTTGTGTTTTCTAACTCTGTTTTAAAATTTTGTTGTAATTTTTGCATTTTTTTTTCATGTTCAGATCTTAATGCATGTTCTAAATATCCTATTTGTTGTTGTCGAGCAGTGTTCTCTTTTGTTAGCCTAGCTATTTCTGATTGTAATTTTGCAAGTTGAGTTTTAAGGTCTTCTACAGAGAATTCCCTTTCCCCTCTCTTATTCTGATGTTAAGCTCTGTCCCTTTTTCTCCTATGTTTGGGATTGATTTTAATTCCCCTAAGCTGGCATTGTTTATGTCTACAGAGTTTACTTTAAATGCCATTTGGTTGTTGTTAAATTTTGTTGCGAAAATAAAGATAGAAGAAACAGATGTGTTGTTGATTAACTATCAGAAAGTCCGACAGAAAATCGAGAGTGAAATGTTTATGATCGTTATCAGAAAATCCGACAACAGATCAAATGCAATCTCATTGAAAAACGAGAAAATAGGAAATGATAAAAATCGCCATTCAATTTATTTTTTGAAAAAAAAGAATATTTGATAAGATAAACGAAAAACAAAGAAGAAAAATGGCGCGAAATATAAACACACAATGTCGCACTTCATCGATCGGAAGATCCTACCGGCGACGCCAATGTTGTGAAGTGCGAAAGATATTCAACGTAATAAATGATAAACAATAAATATCAAGACTTGCAATGGTGAGGGGTAACGTCATTTACAACCCACCTGAGCTGTGGACCTCGAACGGGACAGGTGTCGATAGACTTCTGTATGGTTCCAGGGTAAAATCACAACTGACTATTATTAGAACGTAAACACTTGTACGTAATAAATTGTAACCCGAACCCGACCTCTTTTCTACTACAATTATACGATCAATTTAAAGAAATACCTTAAGTTCGAATGCAAATGAGCAAATATTCATTGAGTTTCGAATAAATTCCGGGAGAATTTGTCCCGTCGTTCCCGCTTTTCAATTAGTGAAGGTCCAAGCTGATGTCGAGTAAAAAATTAAGGTCAATTTGGGAATATTGATTTCAGAATATCTCGATAAGTATAAAGAATTACAGAATGAACTTTGTTAGTAATGAAGATTATGTATATTTGAATAGAATGGATAGAAAGTAAAATTTTAAAGCATTTGATTTAAAAGAATTTTATTGGCGAAAGAAGGTACCCTATGAAAAGAGTTCGATACGTTTATTTTTTTTTCAACGCCTCAATTTTTTCCTAAGCGATCTGAAGGCCTGTGGGTTGTTGGTTTCTTAAAAAAGGTCTAATGTCACAAGGATTACATATGTGAATTTTCAAAGCCCTAACCGTTCAAAACTTATGGCCAAGGTTAAATTTTTCAAAAAGTAGGTCACACTCGAAGGTCAAGTTCAAAGGTTTCAAATGAAATTTTGCAGTCCCAGTATCACGGTAGGCGTTGGCAAGATACAGAATCCTAACTGCTCAATGGCCCTAAGTGCCGGGTATAGGTCTAATTTTGAAGCCCTTCACCGGCATAAGGTGACGTCTCCATATAAGTTAAAAATTCTCGAGAGAGAAGTTTTAAAACAAACAACCAATCAATAAGTATTTTGATTAGATTTTATCATTTATTTGTATTAGTTATTTCATTTTGGCACAACAAGGTTTCCACACTTATTTATCCATAGTCGCTGACAGCGCACTAGCTGTAGAATTTAACCAAACCGAAAATGTTCAACTGAACGCTATTGATGATGTATGTGGAAAGAAAAGAAAAGATACACTTTCTAAAGATACTGTAAAAAGGATTTAAAGTTTCTACAAAGACTTAGGCATTTCTCCTTGTATGCCTGGAAAAAAAGGACTTTCCAACAATTGAATTTGGTTTTGTCTTAAACTAGAGGCCATGAAATTCACAAAGAGGCACCAAAACTGATCATAATGATATACCTAGCATGCTTACTCTAGTTACTTAATACACAGAGGTAGATCAAAGTAACAAAGAGAAAATGCACATCCACTTTTAACCAATTGTGCACCCCACACCACAGGAACCACTGACCCTTGGGCCACATATTTAAAAATTTTGGAAATTTTATCATAAATTTTGTTTCATCATAAATTGTTGATTAATACCAAAAGCAGATTTCTATGCATTAATTTATTTAAGACTATGTACCCCTCCAACCCCCACCCCGATACCCCTGACCAAGAGGGCATAAAATTAACCAGTTTGCTAGATGCACCTATCTTCGACAATATGTAAATATATAAACATAGATCATTGGCATAATACCAAGGAGCAAAGGAAAAGATTTTCAGAGAATAAATGTATATTGAAGATATCATAATAACAATCATTTACACCCAAAACTCTAACCCAGGGGCTATTAGATTCACAAATTTATTTGAGGCACTCTTGCACATTGTACCTATTTCCTAAGTTAGTTTATTAATACACAGGAGCAAAAAAGAAGATTTTAAAAGAAACAATGCATTTTGACTATATGCATTTTGACTATATAATCAAAAGAGCCCCGCCCTAACACCAGAACTCCTAACCCTAGGGCCATAAAATTCACAATCATGGAAGAGGAACTTTTGCACAAAAACTATATTAGTTGATAAAGCGTCTGCTAGAGTCGCGAAGTAAGGAGATGATCCTTATGTCGCGGGTTCAAATCCCACTGTGGGACGTAGAGACCGGTCCTTCGGATGAGACCGTATAAACCGAGGTCCCATGTCGCAGTAGGTCCTGGCACGAAAAAGATCCCTACTAGCTCAATGGCACTGAGTGCCGAGTATAGGACACTCAGGGCAGTTCTCCACCGGCAAGTGGCGGCGTCTCCATATGAGTGAACAATTCTCGAGAGGGACCTTAAAACAATATACAATCAATGCAATCTTTTTTTGATGAGTTTGTTCTCTTAAGGAAAGAAAGGGCCATTGGGTGTTTAGTAATTTACGCCATTCAGTAACTGCATCTTAGCGTGCAAAGGGTACTTTCAAAGCCTGATATGGAATTGGTAGTCACAATTAAAAGTTTACTTCAAGTTTAATGGTACATACATGTTAATAAATGTTCTATAATATTTTTAATTGAGAAGGATAAGAATTTATATTGTTTGTTAACATAGAATTTTCTTCTTGCAGATCTCTGAGCTGACAAAAGAAAAAAAGAGGTACTGTGAGCAATGAAATGATACCCCTGCCTCCCATATAGTTATAATGGCAAATTCCATGTGTTGAACTGGGAGACCCGAAATACCATTTTAAGTCATTTAATGGGTACTTGACATGAAGAGAATATGAAAAATATCAAAATAATTCTATAAACGTCGTCGTTTATAATTTTTTTTTATCTAAACAGTATTAAGCAACGTATTCAATTTCTTTTTCTTATGTGACATAAAAGATATGTCCATATTTAAAAATGAGCTCTTTTTTTTTTAAAGTCAATTTTTCGATAATCCTAAATTATATTTTTGGCATTTCGGTATCTACGCATTTTAAGTTATAATTGCAGATTTAATTCTAATCCATGTTTGAATATTTATTCAAAAATAAACAAAAATAATTACCTAGCATTGTCTGTTTAAGAAAAATTGAGAAAAATCTTAGTTTAAAAGGTGATTTACCTATAACCCGAAGAGAGATTAAATTAAAATTTCAATTATTCAGCCGCCTAACTCAATGGCATGGTTAGTTGCTCTGAGTTGTAAATGATGTGACGGAAATTTGTTTCCTTTTTCCTTTTGTTTAAAAAATTTATGTAAAAGTAATGTGGTTTCATTTTTAGAACCTAATTGAACTTTTCCATTCATGTGGAACAAGGTGGTATTTACAGTAACTTTGAAGTTATAACCGGTGTTGTAGCATAGACTTTCCCCCCGCATAGACTTTCCCCCCGGAAAAACGGGCCCGGGTTAGAGTTTCCCCCCAGAAAAACGGGCCTAGCACAGAATTTCCCCCTCGGAAGAAACAACCCGGGCCCGATTTTCCCCCCTAGGAAAAACCGCCCCAGTATAGAATTTCCCCCTGAATGCCAGTACGCTCTTTCCCCCTCCTTGCATTTTTTTACTTTAGAAACCGTGTTTGGTTCGGCTATTAGATTTCTGTATTGTCCGTATTCTTAATAACTTATCAAATGTGCAGCATCAAATCACATATTTTCATTACTAGCATTGTTAATTTATAGTATAAAAAATAAATGAGTGTCATAAAAAGGAATGTTTGAACACTATATGAATTCATATTAGATTCTATTTCCATGACTAAAGCAAACATTTTGGATTATGCATGCACTTAAAGGGGCATAGACACAGATTCAACTGAATTTTCAAAACTAATTTAAATGCTCACAATTTCAAATTAAGGCATCGTCTAATGATTAGCAAAAATTTGAACATCCTTTTTTGATTAACAAATGAGATACAAAACTAAAAGTTCTTCAAAACGTAAACAAGGTTCGCGCCCCGTTATTGTTTACATATTGGAAATGTCATGTTAATAACAAAATGAAATTCATTAAATTACTAGAAACTGTCTGAAAGTATTTATAATTGACCTCTTTATTGAAATTATCTACTTTAAACAAATATATTTTAGTATTTTAATCCATGTAATCAAAACATGACACAGGCCCTGTTTACATAACATATTTTTGGAGCTCTAAATCTTGTATTTTTACAACTGATTTTTAAAATTTAATGATCACTAAAATTACCTTATTCAAATAATCATAAAAATTATGAGAGATAATTTTTTTTATTTTTTTTCCCTGAAACTGTGTCTATGCCCATTTAAACTAGAAATGTTTAAAAGCAAGCAGTGCATCCATAATATACTGGGTTTTTTGTTTAACTTTACGATTTTATTGGTAACCTTTGTTATATAAAATTGATATTTGTTTGATTTTGTTTTGTTGATTGTTTGTTTTTTTTTTTTTTTTGCAAATCATATATTATATATATGATATCCTAAAATGATGAAAAACAAATCTGTATTACATTTATTTTTGGCATAAAAAAAAATTGGTATATTAATTGTTAGAAATTAATTGGTCTTTCAAAGAACACGCACTTAAACGCACGTACAAGTACACCATGTTTTTACGTTGATTTTTGTTTCCGTTAAACAAAGCAACTATATAGTTTTCACAACAAGGCCAGTTTTTATAAATTATGCTCTTGATTCTTTTATTTTTAATTAAACGCAGTGCTTGAAGATTGTAACATCATCTGCCTTAACTGAATTTAAACTAAAGCTTAAAAAATTAAGAGGAAGCAGATGAATTTATGATTTTTTTTCTCGCAAATAAAACAATGTTAAAGTCGGTTAATCATATCATTTGTAAAAAAAAAATGACAGAAATAAAGGAATATCAAAATTTATTAGATTACTGATTACTTATCAGCATCGCAAATACAATTCACAGCAAGTAAAGCATTTTTAACACACTTGCTAGATCAAAACTGTAATAAAATGCAAAGTCCAAACAGTGCAAAACTGATAACAAAAACTATCAAATTCAATTGCCATATATGTATTAAAAGAAACATAAATTGATATTCATAGTTCTTCAATTCTGAAAATAATTCAGCCACTTTTATGTGTGTCTGTGTTCTCAACTAAATTCTATGTCTTTGTCGGGAATTTTAATTGTTATTTAAATATCTTCTACATAGTTGAAATGAACTCCACTTTCGTTGGTTAAGTATATACACATATTTGTGAATTTGAAGTTTCCAAGGGTTTCGCTTGAATATTTTACCCATCGCATAGATTTGCCGTACTGACAATAGATTTGAATGTCAGTATTCAACAAAGCTGCTGTCGCTAGAATTTCGGCTTCTGTTGCCCATGTTCCGTTTATAATCATGTTAGAGCAGTCAATATAGCGGGTACCAAAGTGCCGTTCCACTTTCTCCGAATTGGTTTTCATCCATTTCACGACAGAGTTTCGTATGGCTTTATGCTGGGCCTGGCATCCTGTAAGAGCATAACTAATACATCTGAAAAAACAGTTGCCGTCTCCTCTGACTTCCATAACTTTTAATGGACAATGATTTGCTAAAGGTTTTTTTATTTTTCCACGGTGTCTTTTTCTCAAAGACACATTAACGTTATGCTTTGAAATTTGGTTTTCTTGCCAAGTAGCATCAACTGGAAAAAACGTATTTTTTAATTCAAAGCTTCCAGATACAAGTACCTCCTCCTCAACCCTTTTGCCATTCCCAGAAACATCATCAGCAGCAACATCAGCATCTGCTTCCTTGACACTTTCGTCATCCTTAGAAACCTCTTCGTCATCATCATCTGTTTTCTCCTCCTCTTCCTCCTCCTCATAGTCATCAACTCTTTCGTCATCCCTAGGAACCTCATCATCAGCAGCATCAGCATCTGCTTCCATGACACTGTCGTCATCCCCAGAAGCCTCTTTGTCACCATCATCTGTTTTCTTTTCATCAACATCAACGATTTCTTCAACATCATTTGTGACTTTGTCATTAGCGTCACGTTCTATCCCTCCGATACTGTTTGATATCTTCTGATCAATGTCTGCATGGTTGTTAGCATTAAGACGAAGTTTTTCTTTTCTGTCAACACACTTCTTCAGAAGTTTCACATTGTAAGAACGCTTAATGAGAGAACCTTTAAGATTTCTCAATTTAACGCACCCTTTGCTTAGAACACTGGTAACAATGTACGGTCCTAACCATTTTTTTTCCTTTTTACCACCCTTTCTTGTTGATTTGTGGGTGTTAAATACAAATACCTTTGTTCCTTCATGGAATTGTCTGAGCGGTACTCGTTTGTCTTTGTAGTACTTTTTTTGCTTTGCTTGGGATAGTTCAACATTTTCTTTTATCTGTTCGTTAATGCTGTCTCTTGTGTTTTGGAGCTTTTCGATCACCTCTTCAAAAGCTGGTTCTGTATTATCCGTAGTATACTCGCTTTCAGATTGTTGTTCTCTTTGTGGAAACGCATTCCGTCCAAATATTGCCTCAAATGGCGAATATTTTGTCGTTTTGTGCTATAAACAATAAAATAAAATATGTAGATTAATTTGCTTTAATATTGTTAAAAAGCACAGTTCCAAAGCTTAAATCAAAGTACTGAAAGTACTGACAGTTGGTAAAATTATTTAAACATTCTGAAAGTAAACAGTCTTCTAAAATTTGTCGCCCCCTAGGTTTAAGCCGAAATTACATTAAAAGCATATTTGACTTTGGAGTGCTTATAAGTGCAGCCGAACAAATTATAGGAAACCATTTTGTTCCATGTATTCTTTGATCTTCATCTATTCGAATGAGTTATATCACTAGTCTAGTAAAATTATAAACAAAATTTAAATGTAAATTTAAAATGATACCTTGGTTGATCTGTAGGCAAACAAAACATCATCAATATGTTCGTCCCAATCACACAGATCTGCGCTGCTTATTTTAACTAGCGACTCCTGCAGAGTCCTGTTGAATTTCTCAACTAAACCATTAGTCTGGGGATGGTAAGCCGACGACAATCTTTGTGATCCAGAGTACTGGTTGATTAGTTTTTGTAATGTTAGATTAACAAATTCTCTCCCCTGGTCACTAGAGTAGACTGTGGGAAACCCCATTCTTTTGCAAATCTTTAAGAGTTCAAATGCTATAGTTTCTGCTCGTTTATTTGAAATTGCGGCTGCTTCGGGCCATTTTGTAAAATAGTCCATTAATGTTAGGATGTAACAATTTCCGGATGACGACTTTGGCATGGTTATGAGGTCCATTCCTACGTGATACCAAGGTTTAACAATCGAAATGGGGAAAAGTTCTGCATCCGACTTTTTAAAAGCTCCTCCCTCTTGACATTTCAAGCATGAATTGACATATTCTTCAACGTCTCCTGACAAATTTTTCCAAAAGTACATCTCTGATATGGCCCACAGTGTTTTTTCCCGGCCAAAATGGCCGTTTTTGTCATGCTTGTCTTCCAAGATCCTTTTTCTCTCTGACAAATTAATGACCACTTGTCTTAACTCCCCCTTCTGGTTTTTCCAGTACAATATTTCATTTTTTATTTCGTATGCTTTACTCCTCGATCTGATTTTTCGTTTTGTGTCCTTACATACATTTGGAGGGTATACTTTACATTTTAGGTAATTGAAGACATTTGTCATGTCTTCGTCCATTTCTACTCCGTTGAGGGGGCATCCGAAAAACGTCCGAGGTTTCCTAGTCCATATAAACCATGTAGGAGTCGAAACTTTGACACACAGATAAAATATTCAGTTGGAATATATATTTGATCAATTGTGTAGTCTAAAAGTTTTTCTTCTACCTCACTGAACAAGTCAAGCAAAAAATCTGGGGCATCAACACATTCTACTGACCCTACCAATAACGTCTGTACAACATCGTGGAGTATAACACTAAAATGAATGTTAGTTTTCAGAATATCTTCAATTTCATACACACACTCCTTTATCTGTAACTTATACTGATCAGTTCCCGTAATGCGCAAAATATTATTCAATACTTGTATCAAGGCGTTACTTTTTGGGAGCAAACCTGTAATTTCTCGCTTTTGAATTATGTTGAAAAGCATGCTTGTATCAGAACTGGAAGTTTTCGTTTAAAAAGAAAACCAAAACCAAAATGCATAACAAAACGAATTCCGGAAAAACGCAATCCGGAATTATAAGGGGGGAAAGTCTATACTGGGGCGGTTTTTCCCCCCAAGGGGGAAAGTCTATACTGATTTTGTTCAAAGGGGGAAATTCTATACTGGGGCGCTTTTTCCGCCCAGGGGGGAAAGTCTAACCCGGGCCCGTTTTTCCGGGGGAAAGTCTATGCGGGGGGAAAGTCTATGCTACAACACCGGTAGTCAGGATGAACTAAAGTGTTCATGAAAAGCAGATATATTCTGAAAGAATATTGCTTTTTTAACAGGCCGACCCGGATTACGACTGTTGCAAAATGATTGGTCCCTTTATCACGGAAGTTGTGTGGGTGCGTGGACTTTGTTTTTATGAATTATTGAACTTGTGTTAAGCGCAAAACGCAAAACCGTAGCATGCCTCTGAGTTTATTACAAATGACAGATAAAAAAGAAGTATGTTATATGCACAATAATTATGCACACTGAACGATACCCAAGAATCTGATATGCCTGAACCTGAAAGCTCATAAGTTTTAGATGTGCTGCTCTCAGCATCAACAAGTTCAAAAAAGCAACGAAGTGTGGTTCACTATAAAAAATAAATCCGGAGTTTTACGTTGTGTATGGGATCCTTATGAAAAGAAGATTCAAAGACATGTCCCGTATTCAGAGATTTATATCCCTGGCACTAGCAAATGAAAGGGTACACCAAAATGTGAAAAATGTATTTCTATGTTTTGACAAAGTATTCAATTTCAAAGTAAAACCAGATTATTTTTAGATTAAATGAAGAAATATTGTAAGATAATTAATAATAAAAATATATTAAAAATTCAGGTTTATGATAGACTTCAACCTGTGGGTGTTACAGTATCGCAAAGTGTTCTGCTAAAGGTACAGAAACAGATTGGGGACATTTCAACCAGAAGCTTATAGATTCTGTAAAGGAAGGAAAAAGGTTCCACCCACGTTGGAGATAGTCAATTTCCAGCTGACTGCAAGTCATCAGCGCCAGGGTCACTCCTTGCATATGGAACACTGGTTCGCTTCTGCTGCTATCATCATTTTACAAAAAGACTTACTATTTAAGACCAAATTTAATTCCTCATTTAACTTTTTAATTAAAATTATATGGAATGTGGTAAGGAATTTTCACGCAAACAATTTCGAAGAGGATTATTGGTTTTGTAAACTTTTACAATTATCTAAAATTTTTGGTCTTAGTCGTAAGTCCTTTTGTAAAACGGGCCCTAGAATGGAGACTTCCATACCTTGCCGAACATTGCTCCTCAAGTGCCCCTCATGCACATGTCTTCTGATTTTTTTAACCACAGAAACAGGACTGGCATGCATATGTGATCAGACATGAATACAGTGTGCTTACCCTGTGCGAGCTTACCAAATTTTGGAAGGTATTTAAAGGGCATAAGAGACAATTAACTTAACATATTGAGTTACATACAGGAATAACTTTATCTGAGCTGATAAAATGAGACTTAAAATGTTGTTTAGTCGGGAAAATGAGCTTTTACTAACGTTGTTTATCTCCCTTAGTCAGTGACGTCAAAAAGGCCCAGTCGCTGTTCAAGGCTATGCAATGTTTACAAACTGTCATGTCATTTTGCAGCTTAATTTTAAGAAATATCATCATCATGACTGAAACCTTGTATAATCATACGATTTTCAAACAGACTGGTATTTTTTTTATTATAATTTTATAGAAATGGTATCGAGAACAATCTTGCAGGGACTCTCATCTGTGTCCTTCGCCAAGTTCTTGTAAATTGTGTTCTTGATCTGTTGAATACATATTTAATTAAGAACAGATTATACATGTGGTATTTTTTGTAAAAGTAGGTCAAACTCCAAGGTCAAGAGGTGAAATAAATTTTGTGGTACCCAAAAAAGGACCTTGTCTCAATTAAGGAATACACCTATGAAATATGAAAGCGATAGCCCCATCCACTCAATAGTTATGGACTAGTTTAAAGTTGAGAAAAGACAGTCAGAAAACAAGCAGACAGGAAAAAACAATATACCCCCAAGGATCTGTATACTACCAGCAGTGGCGGATCCAGAGAGGGGGGGGGGGGTACGGGGGTTGCAACCCCCCCCCCCCCTTCCTTTGGATTTTCAAAAAAAAAAAAGAAATAAGAAAGTTCCAATTTTGTTGTTGTGTTTTTACTATAGAAAATGTAAGGTGAAAGGCTAATGTTGTAATATATAAAGAAATTAGGTTGTAAAAACAAAATAAAACCCATCCCTTTACAAAATAGGTTTTTCAGGTTCGGAGATTTATTTTCCCTTTCTTTTTCAAAAACTTTGTGGTAATGTATACAAGTACTTTTTCCCAGATTGATCAACGTCCCACTTTCAAAAACCATACTCCACCCTGTATCGATATTCTATTGAGTTATTTAACTATATATATGTGTACAACGTACGTTTTAACTGTTTTCGCCTTCAACCCCCCC